>SOZL01001647.1:0-17114 GCA_009733165.1 Naja naja | reverse complement strand
TACTAATATAGAATAGTTGCAATATTTATACATCCCCTTCATCACCAGACTTTAGATAGTTTACAAACAATAAAAACAAATAAAACATAACACATAACCTCATAAAAACCCAAGAATCCATTACAGAACTTCCTCGTAAAAAAACAGAAACAAGAAAATATAAATTAAAAGCCAGGGGAAAAAGGTAATAAAGCAAGCATAGCACATTTCTGTCCAAATCACTGATAAAATAAAATGTCTACGCCACCTGCCTATAGATAGACATGCAGAGACTGTCTTCAACTGTAGGAGAAGCTGTTCCATAATGATGTGATAGCTACCAAGAAGATGTTTTTCAGGTTTTCACTGGTCTTACCTTTCACAGAAAGAAAATCCTAAAATATTCCCTTGTCTGTTAAATGTCTCAAAGGTGTTTTCTGCTTCAAAAGGACTGGGTTTTTTTTTCCGAAGGAAGAGGAGAAGGAAAGAGGAAAGGAAAGGGGAAGGAGAAGGAAGGATGGAAGGAAGGGAGGGAAGGAAGGAGGAAGGAAAAGGGAGGGAGGGAGGGAGGAGGAGGAAAGGAAGGAAGGAACAAAGGAACGAAGGAATGGAGGAATGGAGGGGGAAGGAAAGGAGGAAGGAGGAGGAAGGAAAAGGAGAAAGAGAAGGAGGAGGTGGTGGTAAAAACATTGGAGGAGGAGGAGGAAGGAGGAGGAAGAGGAAGAAGGAGGAGGAGGAGGAGAGGAAGAAGAAGAGGGAGAGGGAGAAGGAGGAAGAGGAAGAGGAAGAAAGAGGAGAGGGAGAGGGAGAGGAAGAAGAAGAAGAAGAGGAGGAGGAAGAAGAGGAAGGCCATCAGAAATGATGAAGCTTCTTAGACTAGACACAAAATGATTTCTTCTTCTTCTTCAAGGAACAAAATATTTTCCTTTTGAAGAAAAAGAACCACCTTTGAGACAATTATGAACCAACTTAATGAGTGTCTCTCGCTTAGCAAGAGAAATTTTGGGCTCAGTCTCAGTCGTAAGTTGAAGACAACCTTCACCAAGGAAAGGAAACCCACTGATTTTTAACAGGTGGATTTTTCCTTCCAACTTGGACCCTAGAAAGGAATTAAATCTGCCACTGTAAGAGTTCCCAGTCTGGATGAATGGTTGCAAAAGCTGATAAGAGTGAGCAGAAATGGCTGAATTGACTGCTTTGATCGAAGGGCGGGGAAAACACAATTACTTTCACTTCCACTTGGAAACCACTTCTGGACTTTATGCTCGAGGTGGGGAAAAAACAAAACTTTGATTTTTGATTTTACCGATTTTAGATAAATTTGTTGTTGTAGAATGGCTAGTTGATACTATTATGCAGAAGTAAAAACGTGAGGTTAGATGTTACTCTCTGAAGAAGCCAATGCCTTCCTTTTCTTTCTTTTTCCCATTTTTTCCTACACTTTTCCCTTCCTTTTTCCCCTCCCTTATTTTTCCTATTAGTTGCTTTTGTATTTTCGTATTTTATGTTATACGCTAATAAAAACAATAATATAATAAAGATATAAAATAATAATTAGATAGATAGAGAGAGAGAGATGATATTTTTATTATTATTATTATTATTATTATTATTATTATTATTATTATTATTATTATTATTTTAGATTTGTATGCCACCTCTCTCCCTAAGGACTCAGGGCTAACAATAAAAACCCAATACAAATTACAATAAAGAACCATTAAACAAATACAAGCCTAATCAGTGATTATAAAATTTAAAAAGAATTAAAACAAAGACTAAAAAAAAATCAACCCACACCCCCGAAGTCAGTCCAGACCGGCTTGTTGAAACAACCAGGTCTTCAGGTCCCGGTGGAATGAGCGGAGATCAGGGGCCAAATGGAGGTCCACGGGAGTTGGTTCCATAGGGCGGGTGCTCCCACAGAAAAGGCCCTACCCCTGGGCACCGCCAGTCGACAATGCCTAACCGACGGTACCCCAAGGAGGCCTATGGGTTAGGGGGAGCGCATCATGGGAGCGCATTGATGCATGAATGATGCTGGCAGGAGGCGTTCCCGCAAGTACCCTGGACCCAAGCCATTTATTTATTTATTTATTTGAACTTATGTGCCATTCCATCTCCGAAGACTCGGGGCGGCTTACAACTAAAACATGAGACAATAAATACTTAAAACAATTAAATTAAATTATAAGTCCAAATATAAACACTATAAAACTTAAAACCATCCTCACCGGGGGTGTCACAGCCCAGGTTGGTCAAATAACCAGGTCTTTAGCTCACGGCAAAAGGTGCGGAGGTCAGGGGCCAGGTGGAGCTCCAAAGGCAGTTGATTCCAGAGTCAGGGCGCGTCGGCAGAAAACGGCACTGACCCGCCGACGGGACCCGAGAGTCTTGCCTATCGACTCGACTGCGGACTTTATAAGTTGTTACTAACGCCTTGAAACTAACCCGGAAGGCAACCAGCAACCAATGCAGGTCGCGCAGGAGGGGTGTAACATGGGAGTATCGGGCCACCCCCATCACAGCCCGCGCAGCCAAATTCTGCACCAGCTGCAACCTCCGGGTGGTCCGCAAGGGCAGTCCCATGTAGAGAGCGTTGCAGTAGTCGATTCGGGAGGTGACGAGCGCATGAGTGACTGTTCGTAGGGCATCTCGGCTCAGGTAAGGGCAGAGCTGGCAAACCAGCTGAACCTGGGCAAAAGCCCCCCTGGCCACAGCTCCCACCTGCTCCTCCAAACTGAGCTGTGAATCCAGGAGGACGCCCAGGTTCTGCGCCCTGTCCACGGGGGGCAACACCTCTCCCCGCATGACCAAAGATGGTATATCCTGAGAAAACCGAGATGCCGGTACATACAGCCACTCAGTCTTAGCCGGGTTGAGTCGGAGCCTGTTATTCCCCATCCAGATCTGCACCGCATCCAGGCACCGGGACATCACGGAGAGAGCATCACTGATACAGTTTGGGGTGGAGATGTAAAGATGATAGATCAAGATATATAGATGATAGATAGAAATGATAGAGGTAGATAGGTAGATAGACAGATACAGATAAACAGAGATAGATAGATATAGATATGTACCTGTGTGTGTGTGTGTGTGTGTGTGTGTGTGTGCGTGCATGCATATATATATATATAGAATTCCCACCTGGCAGGGTCCAAAAATTTGATAAAAAACTCTTTTTATATGTATGATATATATGTTGTGTTGTGTTGTGTTGTATTGTATTGTATTGTATTGTATTATTATATTACATCACATCACATCACATCAATCACATCACATCACATCACATCACATCACATTACATTACATTATATTATATTATATTATATATATTCTTATATTGCAGTGGTGGTATTCTACCGGTTCTGCTCGGTTCTGCCAAGCCGGTAGTGCCAATGAGCAGTGGAGACCGAACTGGTTCTTTCCACTGCTCTGCTGTTGGGCCCACCTGCCCATCTGGGCTTCCATACTCACCTTTATTCCCTGCTTTTGAAGTGCAGCTGCTTTGCGTGGCACAGCAGAGTGCCACGTGGCAGCTGCTGAAGCGACCGGGAGAGTGCAGGCTTGCAGGAGGTGAGTTGGAAGGGCTCTGCGCCTGCACAAACACCTCTGAGCCTGTGCAAAGTGCTCCTTTGGTGCTTGTGCACACACAAAGTGTGTGCATGTGTGCAAAGCATGCCCACCAAGCCATGCCCACTGAACTGGTGGTAAATCTTTTTGAATCCCACCTCTGGAGTTCCCAATCAAATTTTTGGACTTTGCCAGGTGAGAATTCTAAGATGGTATGCCCCAAATATTTGCCGAAGAAGGCTGACCCTTTCATCATCATCATCATCATCATCATCATCATCATCATCATCTTCATCTTCATCTTCATCATCATCATTACAGGAAATGTGTGGTGATGAGTAAAACATTCAGAGTAGAAGCTAATTCATTAATGGGGGAACTTAAAGCGTGTAAATTAGTTGGATAAAGGAGAGTCTGTGCATTTGATTAGCATGCATTTGGAAATCAAGCACATAAATATCCTGATTCCAATGACATTTTCTTGTATATTTAGAGCTGCAGCGGAGAAATGTTAATAGGAGGCAGCACAAGAGACCTTGGACTAGGCTCCAAACCTACGCGAGGCATAAATATAGGTTGTTTTCATTTAACCTACTTAAGGTGGTTCCTAAATTAACCCGTGTTCTGAATATACACAGTGGAAGAGGCCTGTGGGATTCAGGGAGATTCCATTCCAGCTGGATAAACACAGGGAATGAGACCGTGGATTGCAAGAGTATGTGGGGTGGGTGGGGGTGGAATGTACTTTAAATGTGCATAAAATCCCATCTGACAGTTTGTGCATGTGTAGAACACACATGCAAAGAAGAGTAAAAGAAATATTTTGGTCTAAGGCAGGGGTGTCAAACTTGATTTCATTGAGGGCTACATCAGGGTTGTGTTTGACCTTGGGAGGCTGGGGTTTGTGTCGCCAGGGTGGGCATGGCCAGGGTGGGTGTGGCCAGGGTGGGTGTGGCCAGGGTGGGTGTGGCCAGCTTGATGTCACTCGGGGGGCACTTGTGGTGGCCAAGTGCTAAGGCAGGACATCCATGAGATCGTCCCTCACTCTCATTATAATCTCCTCCCTCCCTCCCTCCCTTTTCTTCTTTTTCCTTCCCTCTTCATTCTCCCTTCTTCTTCCTTCCCCTCTTTCCTTATTTTTCCTTCCATTGCTCTCTTCCCTTCTTTGTCTTTCCTCTTTCCCTCTCTCCTTTCGGTCCCTTCTTGCATACTCAAATGCAAAAGGGGAAATATTTCTCCTGTTGTTTCATTTTGTTTTTAGTTTGTTTTGCTAGCCCTCTGCTAGCCCATGCGTGTCCCTCCCGACCTCCATTTTCGCTGACAGAGGCACTGTGGGCCGATCCTTTGTCATTTCTGGGGTGGCCCTGTGGGCCAGATCTAATCACCCTACAGGTCGGATTTGGCCCACCTGCCTTGAGTTGACACCCCTGGTATCAGGCTAGAAACCCAGGAAACTGTGAATTCTAGTTCTTCTTAAGGCATGGAAGCTTTCTGAGTGATTGTGGATCAGTCACCAGGAGACAGTGAGTTCTAGTCATGCCATAGGCATGGAAGCCGGCTGTGGGTCTTTGGGCCCATCACCAGGAGTTGGCGAGTTCTAGTCTCGCCTTAAGATATGAAGATTGGTTGGATGATTGTGTGAGCCAATCACAAGGAAGCGGTGAGTTCTAGTTCCACCTTAGGCATGGGTGACTTTGGGTGAATCACCAGGAGTTCAGGAGTTCTAGGTTCACCTTAAGGTATGAAAGTAGGCTCCAGGACTTTGGCCCAACCACCAGGAGGCAATGAGTTTTAGTCCTGCCCTAGACATGTAAACCAGCTGGGTAACTTTGAGCCAATCACCAGGAGAAGGTGAGTTCTAGTCTAACCTTAATACCTGAAAGCCAGTTTCAGGACTCTGAACTGATCACCAGGAGACTGTGATTTCTAGTTTAACCTTAGGCACAAAAGCTAGCTGGGTAATTTTGGACCAGTCATTCTTTCTCAGCTCAGCTCAACTCACAGGGTTGTTGTTGTGTGAAAAACAGGTGGAAGAAGGACTACTGTGTATGTTCACTGCCTAGAGTTGTTTACAAAATAATAAATTCAGGAAACAAGCAAAGCAACTTCCATTTCTTCTACTAGAGCTTTGTTGTTCAACACGTATGTTCTTGAACTACTGTGAATATATTCTTGGAGTCCTAGAGGACAATCACTTAAATATGAGCACATAGTGTGCAGCAACAGCCAAAAAAACCAATACAATCCTAGGGTGCATTAAGAAAGGGAAAGAATCTAGATCAAGGGAAGTTCTAGTACTCTTTACAAACCTTAATAAGACCATACTTGGAATACAGCATCCAGTTCTGATCACCACGATATTAAAAAAACAGGTGTTGAGACTCTGGAAAAAGTGCAGAGAAGAGCAACCAGGATGATTAGGGGACTGGAGGCTAAAACTTATGAAGAACAGTTACAGAAATTGGGTATGTCTAGTCTAGGGGGTCTTCAAACTTGGCAACTTTAAGACCTGTGGACTTCAACTCCCAGAATTCCTCCTCCAGTCATGTTAGCTCAGGAATTCTGGGAGTTGAAGTCCACAAGTCTTAAAGTTGCCAAGTTTGGAGACCCCTGGTCTAGTCTAATGAAAGGACTAGGATAGGCATGATAGCAGTCTTCCAATATTTAAGGGGCTCCTACAAAGACGAGGGGGTCAAACTGTTTTCCAAAGCACCAAAGGGCAAGATGAGAAACAACGGATGGAAACTAACCAAGGAGAGAAGCTATCTAGAACCCAGGAGAACATTGCTAATGGTGAGAGCAATTGACCAATGGAATGTCTTGCCTTCAGAAGTTGTGGGTACTCCATCACTGGAAGCTTAAAAAAAAAAGAATAGACAATCATTTATCTGCAATGATATAAGGATTCCTTCTTCAGCAAGGGGTTGGACTAGAAGACCTCCAAGGTCCCTTCCAACTCTGTTATTCTATGTTTTATGCCAAACAATATTATTGGGTGTTACCTTCCTTAGTTCAACTTCACTTCCTTTTAGTGTGGCCTCCGAGCACATTTTTGCTTAAAGCCCAGTCCTCCGATTGCAGGAGCGCAACCCCCCGAAACGCGACACGCATCGCACAATTTGGGGGAAGTCGTAATCACAGTGTGAAGTTAATGTAATAATTTAAATGTCGTAATTATGAGGGGGAAATATATGCTGGTTTATTCTTCGGCAACTCAAGAGGGGGGTAGAGATGTATTATGAGCGTATCTGTGTGTAGAATTTATCTTCTTCTGAGTCTAATTATGGGATTGCTTCGCGCCGTAAATGCTGCTTGGACTATCAATGGCTTGGTGGAAAGTTAATTTGGTCCCCAAGACGCGCAATAAAATTTTCCACGGGCTGCCAGAGAAGCTGCTGCCATCTTCGAACAACTGGCTTGAATGATTTCCTGGAGGATGCGGAGTGGATTTGCTGATCTGTCTCTTCTGACCAGGAGTTGGATTGCAGAGATGTAGAGTCAGCACCGAGCTCCTGACTTACTCCCGTATAGGAGTAAGTCACATCTTGTCTCTAACATTTGACCCACTTAATATGTCTGTCATGATTGCTGATTAATTTCTTCAGGAGATGTAGCGGGCCGCCCGATTGACACACAGCTCAGAATCAATGGAATAAAAACGACACGGGGATAAACAATTGAAGTGCCACACTAGGTGTGCAGTGAATATTGCATGCCCCACAACATGGAATATTCGTAACAAGAATGGCCCACCTATGAACCTCGCCTGGTGCTAAGGGTACAACAAGCAAGGTGGAGGTCATCTGAATGACAGGTGAGATTCTGTTCCCTAGGCAGGTACTATGACTTCCCAGTTCCACTGAATGAGAGAGTTAATATGGTGTAGTGGTTAAGGTGCTGGCCCATGATTCTTGACGAATGTATCTTTTCTTTTATGTACTGTATACTGAGAATATTTGCACCCAGACAAATTTGTTGTGTGTCCAACCACACTTGGCCAATAAAGAATTCTATTCTATTCTATTCTATTCTATTCTATTCTATTCTATTCTATTCTATTCTATTCCATTCCATTCCATTCCATTCCATTCCATTCCATTCTGTAAACCAGGAGACTGTGAATTCTAGTCTCACAGCCATGAAAACCAACTGGGTGACTTTGAGCCAATCACCAGGAGTTGGCGGGTTCTAGTCTTGACAGGCATGAAAGCCAACTGGGTGACTTGGGTCAATCACCAGGAGTTGGCGAGTTCTAGTCCTGCCTTGTGCATGAAAGCCAGTTGGGTGATTGTGAACCAGCCACCAAGAGTTGAGTTCTAGTCCTGCCTTAGGCATGAAAACTGGCTGGGTCTGTTTGGGCCAATCACCAGGAGACAGTGAGTTCTAGTCTTGTCTTAGGCATGAAAACTGGCTGGGTGACTTTGGGCCAATCACCAGGAGATCAACGAGTTCTAGTCCTGTCTTATGCATGGATGCTGATTGGGTGAGTTTGAGCCAATCACCAGGAGACTCTGAGTTCTAGTTCTGACAGACATGAAAGCTGGCTGGGTGATTTTGGGTCAATCACCAGGAGACTGTGAGTTGTCATCATTACTCACATTGGAGATCTTATACCATTTCAGACAAATGGTTGTCCAATCTCTTCTTGAAGACCTCCAGTGATGGAGCACCCACAACTTCTGGTTCCACTGGTTAATTGCTCTCACCATCAGGAAATTTCTTCTTAGTTCTAGGTTGGTTCTCTCCATGGTTAGTTTCCATCTGTTAGTTCTTGTTCTGCCTTGAGATGTTTGGAGGATAGGTTGTCCCCCTCTTTGTGGCAATCCCTCAAATATGGGAAGATTGCTCTCATGTCACCCCTGGTACTTCTTTTCTCTAGACTAGCCAAACCCAAATCCTGCAACTGTTCTTCATATGTTGTAGCCTCCAGGCCTTTAATTGTCTTAGTTGCTCTTCTCTGCACTTTTTCAAAACTCTCAACATCTTTTTTTTTTATAATATGGTGACCCAAACTGGATGCAATATTTCAAGTGTGGCCTTACTTAGGATTTATGCAGCTGTACTAATACTTCATGTGATTTTGATTCTGTTTTTACAACCAAGGATTGTATTCGGGGTTTTTTTGGCTGCTGCCCCTACACGTCTGTAACTTGTGGACGAGTAAACTGAACAGGGAAGCCAAATCAACTTAACAACCGCGTTACTCACTAACCAACTGTAGTGATTTACTTAATGAGGATTGGGCACAAAACACACTTAACCAATGGTCTCATTTAGCCACGGAAATTTTGGCCTCCATTGCTGTCGTAAGTCAAGGGCCATCGGCATATTACTTAAATCTGCTTAGCTTTCCATGGAAGGCAAGCGACAAAGCTATCTTGGGTTTGTTTTGTCTGTTGCTTTGTTCTAAATCTTTTCTTTTTCTTTTCCTACGAGGGGAGAGAGAGGAGCTTTGATTTGATTTATTTGATTTGTCAATCACTTACAAGATAATAGGTATAAGTAAAAACATAGTTATGAATACATGAAATGGATACATATAAGAAAAATAAAAAGAAACAATAGGACAGGGACGGTAGGCACGTTGGTGCGCTTATGCACGCCCCCTACAGACCTCTTGGGAAAGGGGTGAGGTCAATACTAGACAGTCTAAGGTTAAAGTTTTTGGGGTTTGGGGAAGAAACCACAGAGTCAGGTAGGGTATTCCAGACATTGACCACTCTGTTACTGAAGTCGTATTTCCTGCAATCAAGTTTGGTGCAGTTTACCTTGAGTTTGTATCTATTGTGTGCTCTTGTATTGTTATGGTTGAAGCTGAAATATTCATTGACAGGTAAGACATTGCAATGTATGATTTTATATACTAAGATCGGACCGAAGATGGCTGGTAAATCCATTTGCATTCTGTGTTTGTTCTGCGCAGGGGAATAGAGTTATCTGAATATTAATGATCATTGCTCCGAAGTTCATCAGAAGAATTTGGAGGGTTGAGACACTTTCTTTCTCCTGCAGCCACCTGCTTAGATAGCTGGCATTTATCTGCCTGAGTGAGTTTAAATCAGTTTTTTCTAAGTGAGAGTTTGGTGCTCCAAGCAGATGTTAGAGCATATGTAGCATAATACTAATAAACGGAAAGGCTCAAGGTGATTTTTGCTATTAAGTCTGCAATATATCCCATCCCAATGTAAGCCTTCCCTTCCCAATGTCTCTGGGGGTGGGCTTGCAGGGTTTGAACCCAGAGCTGCCCTGACGCCTCTCCCTCCTTCCCGTGAGGGCCATTCTGTTTACGCTACATTGCAATGATTAATGATATTGTGCAGTTGTAACTAAATTGTACTGTCATTATCATCAGGTCAGTGGTGACAACTAGATATATCATTTCGGTGGGTTACATACCGATAACAATTTTACCTGCACAAAATGAAGGCCAGGCTGGATGCTGGGCTTATGCTAATGCTGATGTGGTTGCAGATTGGAAAGTCAACAAGGCAGCAAATGAAAAAATAAAAAGATTTTGTTCAAGTAGCATCCATCCAGGAACTGGGAACAGAGTAGATAGTTTGTCAGTCTGAGTCCCATTCTTGGGTAGGAGGTTTTTAACCTCAGATGTTCATTTGATATGTGTCTGTTGTGGCATTGGCTGAGGATTAAACGGGAGGCCTGCAAAAGTTTTAGCTGTTGGGGTGCCTCCTTCACTTGTGAGGATGAGAGGACGTCAGATTTGGAGGGAGGGAGGGAGGGAGGGAGGAAAGAAGGAAAGGAGGAGGAAGGAAGGAAGGAAGGAAGGAAATGGAAGGAAGAATGGAAGGAAGGAAGGAAGGAAGGAAGAAAGGAGGAAGGAAGGAAGGAATGGAAGAAAGAAAGAAAGGAAGGAAGGAAGGAAGGAAGGAAGGAAGGAAGGAAGGAAGGAAGGAAGGAAGGAAGGAAGGAAGGAGGAAGGAAGGAAGGAAAGAAGGAAGGAAGGAAGAAAGGAAAGAAAGGAAAAAGAAAGGAAGGAAGGGAGAGAGAAAGAAAGAAAGAGAAAGAATGAAAGGAAGAAAGGAGGAAGGGGAAGGGAAGGGAAGGGAGGGAAAGAAGGGAGAGAGGGAGGAAGGAAGGGGAGGAAGAGGAACAGAAGGAAGGGAGGAAGGAAATGGAAGGAGGGAGGGAGGGAGGGAGGAATCACAGCATATGTTCTTCTAAATACTTTCATGTTTTCTTGGCTATTTAGCATCAAATAAATCCAAAAGCTGGCCATTTCCTTTTTATGAGAACCTTGCATCCAATCATCCTAAAAACTGTTCTGCTCCTGCCTGCAGCTGCCTGATGCAGAATTAACTCAGAAATGATTCCCGGAATCTGAGGGGTAGAATTCCTGAGCAATGAGAATCACTTGCACAAAACTGCACTTCCCTTTCTCCACAATTTCAGCTACTAGCCTAGGAGAGATCCTGGGATGTTCCTTAAAGCCATCCAAAAAATATCCAGGTATATTTATTATTTCCTGGAATTTGGATCCTGCTCCGTTCTCAGGTTTCCTACAAAGCTGCATAAAACAAACGCATGCTAAAAATGTAACACACACCAGAAGTCATCTTTAAGACACTTAAGGGATAAGAGGACTTCAGCTTGATTCTCCCAGTGTCCTCCTAAAAAGCCAGTTTTTATTAAATTTGGGGAGAGGAGGAGTCCATTCATTTCGGACAGCATAATTTATAAAGAATGAGGGGGGGAGAAAGAGGGAGAGGGGAAGACAGACAGAGAGAGCGACAGAGAGAGAGGGAGAGACAGAGACAGAGACAGAGACAGAGACAGACAGACAGACAGACAGACAGACAAACAGAGACAGAGAGAGACAGAGAGACAGACAGACAGACAGACAGAGAGACAGACAGAGACAGAGACAGAGAGAGTCAGAGAGAGAGAGAGGCAGAAAGAGAGACAGAGGGAGAAATAGAGAGAGACAGAGACAGAGACAGAGACAGAGACAGAGAGACAGACAGAGACAGAGACAGAGAGAGGGAGAGTCAGTCTTTTCTGTATTTCAGACTGAAGCAGGGGTCTCCAAACTTGGCAACTTTAAAACTTGTGAACTTCAACTCCCAGAATTCCTGAGTCAGCATGGCTGACAGATGAATTCTGGGAATTGAAGTCTAGAAGTCTCAAAGTTGCCCAATTTGGAGACAAGTTCTCCAGTCAGTGTGACGGGCTAGGGAATTCTGGGAATTGAAGTCCAGAAGTGTTAAAATTGTGAAATTCTGGGGGTTGAATCCATAAATGTTAAATTTCCCAAGGTTGGACCCCCCCTGGACTAAAGCTATGTAGGGATTTATCAGTGATAACCAACATCTTCATTTGTTCCTGGATACGCATTAGTCGACCACACTGAACCTGTGGCATCAGTGGGACACAACTAAAATAGCTTTTAGAATGGAATGGAATGGAATGGAATAGAGCTGGAAGGGACCTTGGAGGTCATCTAGTCCAACTCCCTGCTCAGGCAGGAGACCCTATCCCATTTCAGAGAAGTGGCTGTCCAGTCTCTTCTGAAAAACCTCTCGTGATGGAGCATCCACAACTTCTGAAGGCAAGGCATTCCTCTGGTTAATTATCCTCACGGTTAGAAAATTCCTCCTTAATTCCAGGGTTGCTTCTTTCCTTGACTAGTTTCCATCCATTGCTTCTTGCCTTGCCTTCTGGGGCTTTGGAAAACAGGTTGACCCCTTCTTCTTTGTGGCAGCCCCTCAAAATGCTGGAAGACTGCTATCATGTCCACACCCCAGTCCTTGTTTTCTCTGGGCCAGCCAAACTCAAATCCTGCAACCGTTCTTCGTATGTTTTAGTCCCCCCCCCGAATACAGAATAGAATACAGAATAACAGAGACGGAAGGGAACTTAAAGCTCTTCTAAGCCACCCCAGGCCCTTAATCACTGGTGGGATTCAACTGGTGTAGCAAGCAGTTTGGTGAGCATGCACTTCACGCGCTGCACACACACGCGGTGTGTTTGAACGAGCTCTAAAACTTACCTTCTACAGCTGAGGCGTGACAATCCACCCTGCTGAGTCTATTAGCTGGGCTTCAAACAAAGGAAATATAGGACAGGCTAGCCCAGGGTGTGTGGGTGGGGCCAACTCATAACTGGAACCACTGGTTCGTCCAAACCGGTCTGTACTGGCTGAATCCCATCCCTGCCCTTAGTTGCTCTTCTCTGCATTTTTTCACACCCTGGTCCTTGTTTTCTCCAAACTAGCCAGACCAAATCCTGCAACCGTTCTTCATATGTGTTAGCCTCCAGGCCTTTAATCATCTTAGCTGCTCTTCTCTGCACTTGTTTTTTTTTCCCAAAGTCTCACCCTCTTTACTTTTTATTTGTTTTTTAACCTCAATAGCATGTGAAGATCTGCATTTAGCGTCAGCTGCCAAGTCTCCTTCTGCGGAGCTGGAGAAATATATTCTCCCCGATGCTAATTAAAGAATATGCCAGACAGCAAAACTGGCGAGGTACAATCAGATCTTATGGGAAGGGTGGAAGGGGAGATTCATTTATCCATGGCGCAATCCTGCTAGCATCAACAAATCCCACAATCCCACAACAAACATCCAGGATCCGTATCTACGTCTGTATCACTGTTCCCCAGCAAAAAAAACCCAAACAAACAAACTGCCAAGCGAAGTGAGCAAAGGCTCATCAAACAAGGATCGATGTACTTTGAGAAATTCCTGTGTTTGTCGCCCGTTTCAAGAAGACTATTCTAAAAAAAAATAAAAATGAGAAGATGGACCAAGACCAGAGATGGTATTCAGCAGGTTCTGACCAGGTCTGGAGAACTGGAAGTAAAAAAATGCTACCGTTCGGCTGAACTGGTAGTAAAAAACATCTACTGGTTCGGCCGAACCAGTATTTCTTTTTCCCCCCCTCCCGACGATCAGCTGTTCCGACGATCAGTTGTGCTGGGATCCCCCTCGCTGTCTGACTGCTTCGCTCAGGAGGCTTCCCTGTGGCCCAGGAGGCAAAAAGGGGTGCGTGGCAGGGGAGGCTGCTACGAGGCCCCCCTGTGCTCTTTCTTTTGTCTCCAGGAGGCAAAAAATGGAGAAGGGGAGGGGGGTACTGCGCAAAAAAAGAGAGAAACCATGCCTACCCAGTCACGTGGCCATGCCCACCTAGCCCCGCCCACAGAACCAGCAATAAAAAAAATTGGCACCCCACCCCTGATTTTGATCACGTGACTGAGGGGATGTGAAAAAAAATGGTCGTGTCCCTTTCTTCCAGTTACAAAGTTCGTAACTTAGAATAGTCACTAAATGAATGGTTGTATGTGGAGGATTATCTGTAGTAAAGAAATGGAACAATAGACTAAACAATGAAAAAAGAAAAGAAACATACAATGATATGAGATAGTTCTTATCCTCTTCTCTAGACTATCTTTTCATTAACTGTGTGAGTTGGAAAGATGGTCCCCTCTACAGCCAGACCCTTAGTCCTTCTACAGACTAAGCTGCCTCTTATTTGACCATGTTCTTCTTCTTCTTCCTCTTCTCCTTCTCCTTCTCCACCTTTCCTTCCTTCCTTCCTTCCTTTTCCTCCCTCCCTCCCTCCTATTCCTCTTCCCCTCCTCTCCTTCCTTTCTTCCTCCCTCCTCCCCTCCCTCCCTCCCTTCCTCCCTTCCTTCTTCTTTCTCCTTCTCCCTCCTCCTTCTCCTTTTCTTTCATTCCTACCTTTCTTCCATTTCCTCCGTCCCTCCCTTCCATTCCTCTTCTTCTCCTTCCTTCCTTCCTTCCTTCCTTCCTTCCTTCCTTCCCCTCCCTCTCTTTCCCCTTCTCTTTTCCTCTCTCTTTTCTTTCTCTTTCTCTCTCTCTTTCTCCTTCCTTCCTCTCTCTTTTCCTCCCTCTTTTTTTTAGCTTTCTCTCTCTTTCTCTTTCTCTTTCCCCTTCCCCTTCCTTCTTTCCTTCCTCCCTCCCTCCCAAAATGTTTTGAAAGGAAAAAATCCTTAAAGTCCAGTTGCCTTATCGAAAAAAATCACCTGAGAAGCCAGATCTTAGGGCTGGGATTGATTCTGATCAAGATAATGTTGTTTTCCCCTGGGAATTTTGCAATCTCGAGAACAGAGTCTTTGACAACCAGTCTTTTGGGGTTTCCCCCATCAGCTGCAGGATAGATATGCAATAGGAGATCATCTAGAGCCTCCTCAGATTCTAAAGACTCCGGATCTCTTGCCAGCTTGACTACTGCAACTGAGTCGACCTGAGATTAGTTTTGAGAAATGACCAGTTTGACTTCATGCGCAACTAATTTGGAATGGCTGTGCTTTCTTCCTTTATTTTGCTTTTGAGTTTTGTGCTATTAAGGCAGCTTGAATGTGCCCTGGGCAGGAAGGAAAGATACAAATCAAATTAACCAGAAGAGCAAAAATGAAATCAGTTATGAGCCCTGTCAAGCTATCCTGGCCCTACAGAACAGCAAAGTTTTATTATTCCCTCTCATTAGAATATAAAATACGGACATTCATCTCAAATATGCACCTTATCTCTATTCTCCAGGGAACCACCAAAAAGCTATACAGGTAATCCTTGCCTTTCAACCTCAATTGAGCCCCAATTTTTGTTGCTAAACAAGTTGGTTGTGTGTGGAGATTCTCAATCCTCCAGGTCAGGGGTCGCCAAGTTTTTGGACCTCAGGGACCACCAAACTCATAATTTTAAATCCCGCAAACCAGAGATTCTGGGAAAATCCCCAAAAAAGTCTGCGGGAAAATTCCCCACCCTGTTTTCCTACCTAATTGGGATCTCAAGATACCGTCTCCAGCTCCCTTCTCAGGGGGAGAGAGAGACTTTTGGCTTCATGCAAGGAAAGCATCAGAAGCAGCAGAAGTCTTTCTTTCTCTCCCCCAAATTCTTTGTTGCTCATATCCTTACAATTTATTTTGACTGTTTCCTAGTATGATTTGATTGCTTATTGTACCTTATGACTATCACAAAGAAAAGATACATTCATCAAGAATCATAAGTGTTGTACCTTATGATTCTTGATGAATGTATCTTTTCTTTTATGTATACTGAGAGTATTTGCACCAAGACAAATTCCTTGTCTGTCCAATCACACTTGGCCAATAAAGAATTCTATTCTATTCTATTCTATTCTATTCTATTCTATTCTATTCTATTCTATTCTATCTCTAAATTCCGCTAGAAATGAGTCTTTATGAGACTTGTTGCACCGGCGCAGCCTCTGGATACCTCGCAGGGTCCCAAAGATTCATTTCTGGCAGAGTTTGGGGGAGAGAAAGAAATATTTTTGCTGCTTTCCTTGCATGCAGCCAAAAGCAGAAGAAGAAAGAAGTAGAAAGCAGCAGCCTGGTGGCCAGGCCAGGCGTGTGGGGTGAATGGGGCAAGTTCCCCCCTCCACCCTTTCCCCCCTCTGCTCACTACCTCGTGTTGTTCACAATGCAAGCAACACAAGCCTTGTGTTCCCACGGGCCATGTGGGCAGCACAGCCTTGTGTTCCTGCACAGCCTGGATTAATTGCTTTGGGGGGGACATTTCTCTGCGGACCACAAAAATTTTCTCGCAGACCACCAGTGGTCCCTGGCCCACTGGTTGGTGACCACTGCTCCAGGTCATGGTTGTCACAAATGTGTTTCCCTCCACAAATTGAACCGGACGTTTTTGCTTTATTTTCTTTCTTTGAAATGTTTTGTTCTGTTTGATTGATTGATTGATTGATTGATTGATTGATTCTTTAGATTTATATGCCGCCCTATCTCCCGAAGGACTCAGGGTGGCTCAGAACAGTAAAATACATACAATACAAAGATTTAAAATTATTAAAAAATTATTAAATAAAAATCCCAAAAATTATCTAAAACCCTCAACGACCAATATACTATAAAAACCAAATAAACACCCCACCCCCCTCAGTCCATTTAAGAAGCTTCTTCAGAACTCAAGAAGTTTCTTGGATGAGAAACAGATTTTTCATACACATAGCAGGTAAATCCTTGACTTAGGACCATAATGGAAGCCCAGAATTTCTGTCATGAATCCCGATGGATGCAGATGGAGACATCCATATCACCCACCTGATTTTATGAACTTTTTCACAACTGTCATTCAGTGAACACAGTGGTCCTAAAGTGAATCCCATGGTTGTGTTGGGAGTAAAATCTGATCTAGTTCCAAGTCAGGAGAAAGACGCTGGAAATAAAATGGAGGCTGGCGGCAGGAAAGGAAGTGTCTTTTTTTCCTTGGTTGCCAGAAATTAGTGATAGCAGCCTGTTTCTGGGGTGGCTGACAAAATGGGGTTGAGAGCTGGTGGGTTTGTATACCTCCCTTGGGGCTTTGTGGTTGAGATGCCTGTTCCTGTGTAAGAATGTGTCCTTTAAATATTTTAGTCACTGTTGCCAGATTCCTATGGGGTCATGTAGGGTTCATGGCTGGCTCTTCAGGCAAAAGGAGAAATGCAAATCCTAGGTGATTGTCTGAGCTAATCTTGTCAGCTTTGGCTTGCCTAATTGTGTTTCTTATTTGGAGTTTCTTATTTGGAATGGATACAAAATCTCCATTCCTAAGACAAACTTC
>SOZL01000163.1:0-69299 GCA_009733165.1 Naja naja | reverse complement strand
AGCCAGCGTAAGAACTTAAGTTTGGGGCTTGGAAAACTTTGAATATCAAAATAGGGAAAGGGTTAAGACTCTGTGCAGAAAGTGCCACTTTGTGGAGAAAAATTGGAAGCTAAAGAAGAAAGAAACTATCTTTCCTTTGTGGATTGGAGTTGTTACATTTTAAGGACGCAGACTCATAGAAAGTGAAAGCTTGAATACACAAAGACGGACTACCGGACTAATTGGTGATATTGATATAGACTCTGGCCTGGGTTAGGATCATAGAAAATTTAAAGAAGAAGAAATAAATGAAAATAAGAATTCTGGTGCCATCCCAATTAAAAATGAGTTTAAAAGTATGAAAGAACTGCTACAGGAAGTGACTGAACTAAACTGGCTTGTTACAGAAAACATGGCTTCAAATGCTAATAAAGAAGAAGGACCTTGAAAGGGAGGAGCCAGCACAAGAGAAAGCCATCTAAAAAGACAACTAACACAAAGATTAATACAATAAAAGGGAAAGGGAGGATGGTCAAAAAATGAAACTTAAGAAGGTAATTAAAAGGGGACATTTATGAAATTAGGCATGTTAGAAAGGTCCAGAAGGAGAGACAGAAAGGTAAGGAGAGAGAGGATTCAAACTGGATAGAGAAAAGGGATAGCGGGATAAGAGAGGAGAAGGAACAAGAAACAAGAACAAGATAGACACGGAATTACATAATGAAGAAAGAAACTTGTTTGCATAGAGATAATGGCTAATGTATTAAAAAGGGGGTTCTGCATGAAGAAATGGTAATAAGAATATATTGTAATTATAAAAGTGTAAAACAATAGGGGTTACTGACAATTTTACTGGTAAAGGTCACATTTTATTTCTTATTTACAAAAGAAAGGTAAATGATGATTAGATAAATTGAATTAATTGAAATGATTTTAGAAAATGCCTAAAAATGAGATTTGTCAATAACCAAGATTAGTTATTTTATTATTATCTTGGAACCATAAATAAATCTTAGGGGGATATGTATTGCAGAACCCGATCGATTAGAGATATATTGTAAGGGAGCTTTTCTTTTCTCCTTTTTCTTTTTCTTTTTCTCTATCTTTCATTTTAAAGGGAATGATTATGATTATGCTACTATATTAACCACTGAGGTGTCACTTTCAAAGTAGTAAAGGGGGCAAGTCTAGGGTTTTTTTTTTCTCATTCTTTTTAGTGTTAAAATTTGTACGGATTTAGAATTATGGAGAGAATATGTGATGAAAGGGCAAATCTGACGGACAAAAGAATTCTGTAAATGATAAAAGAGTATTAACAATGTGAAGATAATTAAAGGATAGATATGGATGAACTTTATCTTTAATATGATGGGCAAATATATTGTTATTTGTAAGATTTATAAATGATGTTTTAAAATATATATATATGTTTGCAATTAATTTGAAATGAACTGGGGGGTTACACAGATTGAGATTAAGATTTGAGATTAGGATTAATTTCTTTGACCCTTTGTCTGTTAAAATGGAATAGAAGTGAAGTTAAATGCTTAAAATGAATATAGACCTACTGTCATATTTGCATGTAAAAGTGACGACCTGGGAACATGCTGTCTACTGAAAAGAGCTGTTTTAAAAAATTGTTAAAAATTGAATAAAATTTGTTTTAAAAAAAAGATAAAGAAACACACAAACCTGTGGGACTTTGTAAATGCCTTCTAACGTTGACATCTGGATGGAGATGTCCCTGGCAGCTCCATCAATAAAAGCCAGAAGGTTCTCCTTCCTTCCACAGCCGTAATTGGGGACATTGGCATCTCCAGTGGAGAGCATGTCCAGCAAGGCATCTGAAGTGTGGAAAGTGCTCACATAGTTGTCATGGATGTTGTAGCCCAGGGTGAGATTGTGCAGCAGCTTGTTGATAAGTTGAATGGCAAAAATGAAGCGTAGGATTTTTAAAAACCAAAAGAAAGCCTATTGTTTAAAAAAAGTATTATTATCAGCAACAGCAACAACAAATTCTTTTTAAAAAATTCAACCCTCCTTGTCTCCACAAACCTACTGAGCCTTAAACCAACATTGATC
This sequence comes from Naja naja, assembly GCA_009733165.1. Lineage (NCBI taxonomy): Eukaryota > Metazoa > Chordata > Lepidosauria > Squamata > Elapidae > Naja > Naja naja. The sequence continues at coordinate 67,238 of SOZL01000163.1, read as the reverse complement.
CAAAACCAAGGAAGTGATCAAGGTAGCATTGTACAGGAGAGGAAAATAATGTCAATTTCCTTCTGGTTTTTTCAAACCCATTTTTGAATTTGAGTCTTTTCCACAAAGTTAGACAAGAGAGGAAAGGCATGGAAATAGAAATCGTTAAAGAAATGAGACAGGTCCTGTAATATAGGACTAGGTAAAATAAGGAGTGTGTTAAAATTGCAAATGGAGGAAATCCAACTCGGTCATTGAACATTGATGACGTTACCTAGTTTGGGTAATGAAACATCTGCAAGAAAACAAGCGTGCCCAGAGAGCAGCAAGGAGCCCTCTGTCATTCTAAATGACTTACGGATGAAAGTGAATAGAAGGAGCACTGTTGAAAGAGAAGTTTATACTCGATATTTCGGTCGCAGTGGTGATCATAGCAATGAGATGGTCTCCTGGCCTGTAATAGCTCCACGGTTGTTTTCCATCCTGGTGCTCCAGGCTCAGCGGGCATTTCCTTCCAAGCTTCCCAGAGACCGGCTGGGACATCAACAGAAGCAGAAGCAGGAGGTCCATCATTCTGGAGGCTGGATCAATTCCCTTGCCAATTCTTAACAAGTTAGAAGAGTTCAAAGCACCCTCACAAGAGGAAATGCTAGTGGCCTTCCTGATTTAGACAGACAATGCAAGCTTCGCCTGAAAGGAATTTTCATTCAGCTGCTGTCTCTCTGAAGATTTGTGCCACCCAGCATTTGACCTAAGGAATTTATCTTTTCTGATGAAATCTCTTCCATGTTGCTTCGGTCTGATGTTTACAGCAAAGAGTCATTGGAGGAGGAGCAGAATAACTTTCACTGAGCGGGTTGGGGATTGTTACTGGGAGAAGCAACTTTTCCAACCTGAACGTCTTTGAGGATCCACCAGAGGAACTGAGTTGGAGAAAACATGTTTGTGAAACACCCCAGAAACACCCCTGGGGGCTCCGTTCCGTAGTGGTTGTGGCTGTTCCTGTCAGGACGTGTCGAGAACATGATTCTGGAGGAAAATAGTTCAGCACCCAGGGAACTGCCTTCTGCTGTCCTTCTTGCTCAGACCCTCCTCACTTTGGGTCTTGGTTTGCTCCAGGTGGGACCCCAGGGGAGAGGATGAAGGGCGGCTGTTTTCCTCTGTGCAGAAGGCTGCACCAGGCCTGCATTTTGTCTCTCATTGCCATTGGAGCGGGAACATGATCCTTGCAAGAAGAAAAGTGTCCCTAGGTTATTCCAGTTACAAACTATGCTTCAGCTTCAGCTTCTCCCCACTGAATTAATGTACTTCAGGATTCTGCTAATGCATTGACCCACCAGCCAACAGGTTCAACCCCAGAAAACAAATCATGGTTAAAATGGCAAGTGTGAATACAGGCGTTGGTGAAGTGACCGGCTTAAGTGGGTTGCGTATGCACATTGTATCGCAAGAGCCAGTTTGTGGCTTCTCACCTGACTTTCTGCTCTAGCGCTACCCAGCCTATCCCTTGTCCCTAGTTTCTAGGAATGAAGTGGAAAGCCTCCGGTTGGGGTCTGTCCTCTTCTGATTGACAAGGAAATGTTTTTGTGTAAAAAAAAAAGATGGAAAACTCCTTGTTTCCCTGGGACCCTCCAGTGTTCACTATCCCCCTCCTGCCACCATGAAATGGAGGGGGATGACTTTGGGCTTCAACCTCTCCCTTCTTGGAGGTGCTTCAATACTGAGACTGTGGGGGAAGAGTCACCAGCTCATTGGGTCTCCTTCAGCTGCCCCCTCCCTTCGTGACCCTCCCCCACAACTAGCCCCCTGGGGACCCAAAGAGGATGGAAGGGGCCCCTCCCCATCCAGGTCTGGCTTTGGGAGTCAGCAGCTGAGCCAGCCTGAGGAGGGGCAAAAGAAGGCCTGGGGGAACTGCAGGGCTTAAACCAAGGTCGACTTTATTCAAAGTGCCAAAAGAAGATCTAAGGCTTCCCACACAGAACACAATTTGAAAAGGAGGAAAAATAAACCACCCTCGCAGAATTCCAGCTGCAGCCAAACAGTCTCCAGCTATGCCAGATTTCCTACTTTCTATGGGAAAGAACTTTCCTGCCCTGAGTGACATTTCCTCATTCTCCATGTGCATTGATCTGGTTTTGCCCTTTATGGGATCTTTATGTGGTTAATCAAGAGATCTTGTCAATGGATCCTGGTAATCAAGAGAGAATCCCATCTTCTTCCTGCCTCTCCCTGAAGCTGCTCGGGAGTCAGGAGTGCCTTTCGCCCTTTCCTCCCTTGCTCTCTGACAGGTGCTGACTGGATGTAGGTGGTTATTTAATGGAGGCCAGAAAGGGACTGACCCCCATGATGCCCTTCGTGCTTGCCCTGAATCCAGTGCTTGGATTCAGCCGGTTCTCCCTGGTTCGCTTGAACCAGTTGTTAATTGTACGTGCAGTTCAGCGAAGCAGCTGAATTGCCTCAGCCTGCCCCACCTTGCCCCTCCCCTCCTGAAGGTTCCCCCCAAAAACAAGCTGCCTCAAGATCCCGTGAGCCACTTTGGCTCAGGCCGTCCAATTTCCCACCGGTTCCCTCTCTCTGCCAAGCGAAGGAATCGCAGAAAGGCTGCCGAGCCCAGAATGGGGCTATCTCAAACTTCGGAATTGGGAGTGTCCAGAAAGGAGGAGGACCAATGGGAATTCTCCCTTCTGCAGCATCATCAGTCTCCGGGCAGAGTCTCCCTTGACTTCATCCACTGCAGGAGAGAGTTCGGTGCAGAGAAGAAGCCCAAGTTGGTTATTCAGGCCAAGATCCCCAGATCCTCCTTCAGGTGAAGCCCCAAAGGAATCTGCCCAGAGACCGATGACGCTCAAGCAGGGGGAATTCTCATTGGTGCTGCCCCTCGTTCTGGTCCCTCCCACCCCAAAAGTCTGAGATAAAGGCTTCTTCCCCTAATGCAGAACCGTGGATTCGTCCTCTGGGGCTGGGAGCCTCTGGCCCCACACACACACTCACAGGCACACACACACACACACCTGTTTCATTTCACAGATGAAGATTCTACTGAAGGAAGAGTTGCTGCCTAGATGACAAGGGGAGAGGGTAGCCCCGCAGCCAGCCAAGACTTGGGGGTCACAGACAAAGACCCCCCAATCTGAAGGAAAGCTAAATCAGGCAGAGGTGGAGAGGATCTGCAGGGATCTCTCCTAGCCCAGCCGGATCCTCCCCCCAGCCTCTCCCTCTTCCCAGGGGAATCCTCTGCTCGGCTCTCTCGGGAAAGGCGCAGATTCCATTCCCGAAAACAGAAAACCTTCAATGCCTCAAGCCCTGCAGGGCAAGCAAATTAGCCCACCAGTAACAGCGAAGATTCCTCAGCAAGGAGACATACATCAAGCAGCAACTCCCCAGCTTAACCCAAAGGCAGTGGAGTTCCTGCCACAACCTCAACACAATTCAAGCTCAGAGATACACCAAAATAAACGCGGTTGGCCTGCCCAGCATCGTGAAGCACATCCATTGTATGCGGCATGGCAGGACAACCTCCTCAGGACATATATGGAAGAAGGCTACAAGCCGTCGCCGATACAAAACCTGGACCAAGTTTACAGGAATCCAAAGGGAGACCCTGATTGTGCCCCTATCAACTTCAAACACCTCACCATACCAATGCACCTTACCGACAACCCCATGCAACCTCAGCCGATGATCCAGCACTCTGGAGAGAGTTGGCACTAAGGAGAGGAAAGCTAGATTTAGCCGCTAATGGTGTATACAAATTTTCTGACAAGCCAGGCAAAGGGTATCTACTATGGAAGAGTATCTTCATGTGCAACATTCAGGCTGCATGCCTGCAGCCAGACGAAGTTCTCGGACATTTGATAGCATGGCTGGGGCCGCAGTCTGCAGAAGCAGCGAAGGACATTTACAGAGCCCACATAAGAGACCCAGACGCTGCCCTCCGGCTAACGTGGGAGAGACTCGGCGAGGAGTATGGCGCTCCCACAGAGGTGGAATCCTCCCTCTTGGACCACTTCAACAGCTTCCCTAAAATCAGTCTCCACGAACCTAGCCAGCTCAGGGACTTCTCTAACATACTTATACAGCTGAGAGCACCACAAAAGGATCCCGACTTGCCGGGACTCGCTTGTCTTAACCAGTTCGAAATGCAAAGCAAAATCATTCAAAAACTACCACAGCTGTTAATTGAACAGTGGATCCAGTTGCCTGAGGCCTTCAGGGCCAATGGTCAAAACAAAGAACCTCCCTTTGCCCTTCTCGAAGAATTTGTGGCCCATCAGGCACAAACCCAGACCTGCAGACTCAGAGCTGATAGTCCCCCAACTGACAAAAGAGCCAGCAGGAACTCTGCACCGTCCATGGGTCTGGCACAAACTGCAAGGGGAGAATCCCTCGTGTCTACACATAAAACGGGGGTCGCTACCTCGCCCGTAAAGAATATGGGTGAAAACCAATCGGAGACAACCCAAAATAGGCTTCTGAGAACAAAGAAAGTCCAGATTTGTCCACTCCACAAATCCCGGCACCTGCTGAACAGGTGCAAGGTGTTTGGAAAGAAACCAAAGGAAAGCTGTGATTGGGGAGTACAAACTCTGCTACAACTAGATCAACAGATGCCCAGAAGCCAAGGTCAACAGATGCCCAGAAGCCAAGGCCGCTGTGTGGGGTCCCTGCTGAAGGGCGCAGCATTTAATCTCTGGAGATCTGAGAATGTCAGGCTGGTTCAGTTCTTTGTAGCTACCAAACAATCCAAAAAGATCCCACTTTCTCCGCCGCTCTCTCTCTCCCCGCACAACCGTCTCTCCTCCTTCAGGTGAAGCCCCAAAGGACTCTGCCCGGAGACTGATGATGCTGTCGCAGGGAGAATTCTCATTGGTGCTGCCCCTCGTTCTGGCCCCTCCTACCTCCAAATCCGAGATCAACGCTTCCTCCCCAAGGCAGAACCTCGGATTCATCCACTGGGGCTGGAAGCCTCTGCCCCCCATGCACACACACACGCACGCACGCACGCGCACACACATACACACACGTTTCACTTCATGGATGAAGAAAATTCTGCCTTAGCAAGAGTTGCTGCCCGGATGACAAGGGGAGGGAAGCCCTGCAGCCAGCCAGGACTTGTGGGTCACAGACAGACAGCCTCCAATCCAAAGGGAAGCTAAACCAGGCAGAGGCGGAGAGGATCTGCAGGGATGCCTCCAGCCCCCCCCGGTTCACGGGGAATCCTCCGCTCGGCTCTCTTGGGAAAGGCGCAGCTTCGCTTTGCGGGAGAAAAACCTGATTCCCTTCCTTGAAACCTGCGTCTCTCTTGCTCAGAACGTCTGGACGAACCGGCTCCTTCCGATTCTCCGTCCCTCAACCCCAAATGGGAAGGAACCACCCCTCTTTCTGTGGGCCAGGAAGACATTGTGCCGGCACAAAAATGCAGATGGTGAGTGGGATTGTGGTGAGTTTTTCTCCCCCAGGAATTTGCCTATTTCGGCTGTGGAACGAGAAGCGCTCCTAAAACAAAAGGCTCCTTTTATTATTATTATTCATTATTAAGATTATCATGGCATAAGATAGAAAATAAAGGCAGTAAAAGAATGGGAGAGGGAAAGAAAGGGGGGGGAATAAAGGGGGGGAAGGAAAGGAAAGGAAGATAGAAGGAGGAAAGGAAGGGAAAGGAGTGGAGGGGAATGGTGTGGCTCAAAAGTCCAAAGTCGGAGAAAAGGCTTCTTCCCCATTCAGAACCACTGATTCCTCCTCTGGGGCTGGAAGCACCTGGCCAGGAGCCCCCCTTCCTCCCCCCATTCATTCAATGGGAAGATTCTGCCATAGGAAGAGTTGCTGCCTGGATAACAAGGGGGGAGGGGCAGCCCCTCGGCCAGCCAGGACTTGGGGGTCTCAGACAGACACCCTCCCAATCTGGAGGGAAGACAGGAAAACCCTCAGCTGAACCAGGAACAGGCGGAGAGGATCTGCAGGGATCCCTCCTCACCCAGAAGGATCCTCCTTCCCCCAGCACCCCTCCCAATAATCCCACCTCTAACAGCTGCTGTTGCGGATGTTTTCTTTTGCCCCCTGCCCCCCTCATGTCTACATAGGAGTTACAAAGGAGGAAGGGGGGGCAGAGGCAGCCCCTTCCTTCAGCCAATCCCCCTCCAGGTTCCCAAGGAGCCGCTGGGATGCTGTGCTGCCTCTCCGGAGGGGACTTCCACACCCAACCCCCCTTCCAACAATCTGCTTCAAAGTTCTAGGGTGGTCCAAAAATATTCAGGCCCAAACTCTTTCAGTGTATTGTTTTTTAATACTTAAAACGGTCTTTAAGGCAGAGAACCAGGTGTTCAATTATTTGAATCCCATCACTGGTGACAGCTGTCTGTTTGGGCGAACGAGGGGGGCAGGGAGGGGCAGAAGGAGCCATTGGGGAAGGGCGAGGAGTACCAGGTGGGGGTGTGGGAATCAAAGCCAGCTGAAGGACTTTGTGTCCATCACTGAAGGTCTAATCCCACCTCCAACATCAAAGCCAAATGGGACAATCATCAGGGACTGGGAGTTCTAGTCCTGCCTCAGGCATGAAAGCCGGCTGGGTGAGTTTCAGCCAATAAAGAGGAGGCTCTGAGTTCTACTCCTCCCTTAGGCATGAAAACTTCCTGGGGACTTTGGACCAATGAACCCCAGGAGACTCTTGAGTTCCAGTCCTGCCTTACTACTTATTCATTTGGGGTGGGAAACTTGGAAACATTTTCTTAGCTCAATCTCAGATACCAGAATTGGGGATTCCCAGAGTGTGAGATGGCTGAGTGTCCAATACGGTGTGGTGGGATGGAGGAAAGTGAAATTGTGGGGAAACGCCTGCTCCATGTTCTATGTCTCTGCCTTCTTCTGCTTGTGGGAGAACCAGAGGCATCTCTGTGCTCGCTGGGAATCTTAGACTGACCTTCTGGTCTATCAGGGCTTTTTTATCGCCTTTAAATGGAATTTGCAAAAGGATCCTATTCTTAGTTAGGAGCCGTTCTGAGACCTAAACACTGATGACCAATTGATCAGCAATCTCTGTGGCTGGAGAGCAGAGCATCTTCCATGGGTGCCTCTTCCTAGAACCCTAGAAGTCCCCTTCCCACTTATTCTCCCCCCTTCTTGGACCTGGATGAACATTATGCAGCATTGAAGCTTTATGACCAGGTCAATGATGCGGCTGCCTTGAGACAGGATCCTCCTGGGGAGACTCCCAAGGTCCCCTTTCTCTGGACATCTTCTCCAGCCCTTCACAGACAAGGCAAGCTTGGAAGAGGAGCAGAGAAATGCTTTAGGTACAAGCTGTAGAGTGGAAAATTAAAGGGCGTGAAAACTGCTATTTTATTTCTCTGCTTGAGGAAAGAAAAAAACATACAGTGGAAATTGCTTTACACACTTTATTTTTTATTTGCTTTTTATTTTTTGGTGTGAAATAAAAACAATCCCTAACTGAAATCTCAGACAGCTGCTCTGCTGAACTCATTCTGCAAAGGAGATTTTATCAGGAAATCAAGAAAGAATCACATAAGAAGGATGAAGATTTCCCTCCCAGCTGAGAGCCGGTCAAACAAGGTATTTCACATCATTCCAGCATTCTCAGGGAGAGGATCAGGCAACCAGGGTGGTGGTTGGTTCCCACAGCTTCCTGCTGACCTCTTTTCCTGCTCACTCAGTCTCACACACACTTTTAGCTGCTGTCAGTAGGAACAAGGGCCCACTTTAGTTTTTATAAGGTGTTGCGTTCAGTAGCTGTTGCCGAACAGCAAATTCCTCTAAATGAATTTTACAGAGATTTATTGAGCTGAAAGGAAAGGAAGCTACAAGAATTCCTTGTACAAGTTGTTCAATGATTTCCCATTTTCAAACATATATATACAATTTTCTTTCACTCCTGCATACTATAAATGAAAATAATATCTCCTTTCAAATAAAAGAAACTTCAACAATTCTTCCACTATCACAATGATGTTATACCTCATGTTTTTACATTCGATCTAGCTGTGAGATGCTCCTTTGTGTTCAGCTCTGGCCTCAGAAGGATAACGTAGCACTTGGGGATGAAGATGCAGCCCAGCAGACCAGCACTGGAGGCCAGGATGGAGAACACCTGCACAGCCACCATGTATTTCCCTTTGGTGCTCAGGTAGGTGGGCACAAAAGTCACCCAGACACTGCAGAACACCAGCATGCTGAAGGTGATCAGCTTGGCTTCGTTGAAGGCCCGGGCAGGTTCCTGGCCAGGAAAGCCACCGTGAAGCAGATGGCAGCCAGGAAGCCCATGTAGCTGAGGGTGACGTAGAACATGACCACGGCCCCTTCGTTGCATTGGAGGATGATCTCTCCAGGCTGGGAGTGGAGATCAGAGTCAGGGAAGGGGGGAGAAAATCCCAGCCAGATGGAACAGATGATCACTTGAACACCAGAAGAAGATAGGATAATGGAATTGGCCAAGCTCTTCCCCAACCATCTCTTCACTCGATTTCCTGGTTTTGTGGCCAGGAAAGCCAGCACCACCGTGATGGTTTTGGCCAAGAGAGAAGAAACGGCAACCGAGAAGGTGATGCTGAAGACCATCTGTCGGAGAAGGCAGGTGGCTTTCCTTGGCTGACCAATGAAGAGCAAAGGAGTCAAGAAGCAAAGCAGGAGGGAGACCAGGAGGATGTAGGAGAGATCCCGGTTGTTGGCTTTGACAAGGGAGTTTCTTGGTATTTAATGAAGATGATTATAACAATGCCTGTGCTTAGGAAGAAGAGCAGGGCAAAAGAGACCAGGATGATGCCCAGAAGTTCTTCATAAGACAGGAAGGTTATAGCTTTGGGGATACATTGGACTCTGTTCTTATTGGGATATTGATCATCTGGACACTTGGTGCATTTTTCTGTACCTGAGAAAGCAAAAAACAGTATTTTTTATTAAGTCAAAAACAACATTTTTTTTTTTTTTTAATTTTTAATTGATTTTATTTAGTAATTAAACATAACCAAACAAATAAACACTGACATAAACAAAACGTAAAACATATACTATAGTCGAACCAAGTACGGCTAGGCTCATGACATTCATTATCCATCATTTGTTAAGTCCAATTCAAAAAGTCAGTTAAGTCTTTTTCTTGTCTAACCATCCATAGAAGTTATTCCAAGTTCTGTAATAGTCCGTTTCTTCCTTATTTTTAATTTCCAATGTCAGTTTGTCCATTTCTGCGCACTCCATTATTTTCTTCATAAGCTCCGCTTCTGTTGGAGTTTCAGTGTTTTTCCACTTCTGTGCAAAGGCCATCCTTGCCGCTGTGATAATATGAATCATTAAATAGAAGATTTCCTTCGGATATGTCTCATTGGTGATTCCCAGTAAAAAAATTCTGGTTTAAAATTAAACTCTAGATCACAAATTTCTCGTAAGCATTGATGTATTCCTTTCCAATATTCTTGGGCCTTTCCACAACTCCACCATATGTGATAGTATGTACCTCTTTCCTTATTGCACTTCCAACAAAGAGAGGAAAATTTATTGTTCATTTTAGATAGTCTTGCTGGTGTTATATGCCATCTGTAAAATAATTTATACAGGTTTTCTTTAAATGGAATTGCAAGAGTTATTTTTTATTTCTGGTCCAAATATTTTGCCAATCGTTCAGGGCGATACTATGACCAAAATCTCTCATCCAATGTATCATTGTTTCTTTAACAATTTCTTCTTCCAACTTAGTTTGTAGTAATACTTGATATGTTTTTTAATCATTTTTACATCTGGCCCTAACAAGATTTCATCTAGTTCCGTCCTAGTTTTACTAATACCCAATTCCTTTTTGTCTTCTGCGTGTTTAGCTTGGAGTTGTAGATAGGCCCACCATTCCAATTCTATTCCCTGTTCATTCAACCGCTGTCTAGTTTGCAAATCTCCTTTTTCGTCTAACAGTTCTTCATAAGTAATGATTTTATCGTATCTTAGCAGGTGTGGATGCATCAAAGCCTCTAATGTTGATATCCAGATTGGTATTTGAATATACATTTGTTTCTTAATTTTGAACCAGGTGTGTAGAAGTGTTTGTCTTACTTTGTGTTTCAAAACATAGCTGTGTCCTTTTAAACTATCTTGTCTAAGAAAAGAGTGCCATCCTGTCTGGAGATTATAGCCTTCTAATGTTAGTATCCTTGTATTTGTGTGGTTTATCCAGTCTTTTATCCAAGTCATAATTGCAGCACTATAATACAGCTCCCAATCCGGTAGGCCAAATCCCCTCTTTCAGTTGCATCTTGTAATAATTTTAATTTTATCCTTGGTCTCTTTCTTTGCCAAATAAAATTTGATGTCAGTCTATTTAATTCATCAAAAAGGATTTTTTAATTTTATGGGAGCATTTTGAAAGAGAAATAGAATTTTTGGTAAGATATTCATTTTAATCGTAGCTATCCTGCCCATAAAGGATAATTTTAAATTGTTCCATCTTATTAAGTCTTCCCTTATTTGTTTAATGAGTGGGTCATAATTGTCTTTCTTGAGTGTGCTATATCTGGGGGATATAATAATTCCTAAATATTTAATTTTTTCGACAATTTCAATGCCCATTGTTACGGTCAATAATTCTTTCTGTTTACTTCATGTTTTTGGTAATCATTTTTGTTTTCTTTTTATTTATTTTTAATCCTGCTACTAAACCAAATTCATCCAATTTTTGTAAAAGTTTAGGTCCTGAAGATTGAGGTTCTTCCAGAATGAAAAGAAGGTCATCTGCAAATGCCTGTAATTTAAATTCTTCCCTTTTTACTTTTAATCCTTTTATATCATTGTCTTTTTTGATTGTTCTAATTAAAGCCTCTAATGTCATAATGAACAACAGTGGTGACAATGGACAGCCTTGTCTCGTTCCTTTTTGTATTTGGAACTTTTCTGTAGATTCCCCGTTAATTAAAATTGTAGCATATTGTTTTTGATAGATAGCCTTAATTATATTAGAAAATTTGGGTCCTAGCTTCAAATATTCACTCTGCTGTAAAATAAAGTCCCATTTCACATTATCAAATGCCTTTTGGGCATCTAAGAATAGCAATGCAGCTTGTTCTGCGCTCCGATCCTCATAGTACTCTAATATGTCCAACGCTACTCTGATATTATTTCTGAGATGTCTCTGAGGGAGAAAGCCATTTTGGTCCGGGGATATGAGTTTATTGAGTATTTTTTTAATCTCTCTGCCAGGATCGTCATAAAGATTTTGTAATCTACATTAAGGAGAGAGATTGGCCTATAGTTCCCTGGTTCTGTTAGATCGGAGCCTGATTTAGGAATGATAGATATTTTAGCTTCTTGCCATGATTGAGGACAGTTCGCTTTATCTAAAACTTCATTGAAAATTTTTACCATTTCTTTTCCTAAAATTTCTTGTTGTGTTTTATAAATCTCTGCTGGTAAGCCATCTGGACCTGGGACTTTATCTATTTTTGTTTGTTAATTGCCACATAGATTTCTTGAAGGGTTATAGAATGGTTTAACGCTTTTTGATCTTCTTCTGAAATTTGTGTGAGATCTGCATTTTTAAGTATTTTAAAATTTGGTCTTCTGTAACATAACTTGTCTCTGTGTATAAATCTTTATAGTATTTTTGAATAATCTGCCTTTTATCCTCCTCTTTATAACATATATCCCCTTGTTCATTTCTTAATTTAGTAATCCATCTTTTTCATTCTGTTTTTAAGCTTAGAGGCTAACCAACGTCCTGGTTTATTTGCATTTTCAAATTGGTATTGTTTTGTCCTCTTTAGTTTCTGGGCTAGTTCTTCTTTCTCAGTTAAATTTATTTTATGTTTAATCTTATTCAATTGAGATTTGATTTGCTCGTCTTGTGGGGTGGCTTGTAATCTTTCGTGCCATTCATCATATTCCTGCTGTAATTTTATTTTCTTTTGTCTTTTTCTCTATTTTTCCTGGCCATATATTTAATAGACACTCCTCTCATCACTGCTTTAGCAGTATCCCAATTGTTTTGAAGGGAGGTGTCATGAGGGTTATTTTCTTGAAAAAAAATTCTAATTCTCTTGTCAATATTTTATTAAAAACTTCATCTTTTAGAATCGATCTCTGGAGCATCCAATTGTTTGATTGTGGTTGTTGCCCTTCCCATCTAAGCCTAATCATATTATGATCTGCTAGTGTAGTTGGTTCCATTGTTATGTCTAAAATTCCTGAGTTTAGTTTTTGGTCGCCCAAACCATGTCAAGTCTTGACCAGGACATGTGACGGTTAGAGTAATGAGTAAACTGTTTTTGTTCATGTTCCTCTCTCTCCAGACATCACTAATATTAAATTCCTTCATGAGATCAAAAAATAGTTTTGGTAATTTTTTTTTCTTTTCTAGATTGGTATTATTTCCTTTATAATCTAATAGTTTATTTACGACTGCATTAAAATCTCCTATAATAAATAACTGTTGATATTGCAATTCTTTGAGTTTATCATATAATTTCTGAAAGAAGAATTCTTGGGGGCCATTTGGTGCATAAATTACCGCTAATAAGCATTTAATTTGTCCAAGTTCAACTTCTACCATAAGTAACCTACCGTCTTTGTCAGAGTATATTAGTGAAGCAGGAATTTTATCTTTTATATAAAGTACTACTCCTCTTTTTTTTTTTGATCTAAAGCCGCAAACATATTACCTAATTTTTATTCTCTAATAGATGTTTCTGTTTTTGGGTGATATGGACTTCTTGTAGTGCTATAATGTCTGCTTTTTGAGTTTGTAAGTGTTTAAAAACCTTTTTCCTTTTTACTGGTGAGTTTAATCCATTTATATTCCAAGAGATAAGGTCAGATAGGTTTGCATTTTTATTGGATCCTATATTTAGCGCTTCTTGTGATTCTAATGTCCATGGGTTCTTCTGGGACTTCTGGTTTTCTCTTGCTATCATCTGTACTATCAGTTATATTTACCTTTTTATATGTCTCTAATCTTTTCCTTTCGACTCTCCTAGCTTCTTCCCTGTCTTCATCTACTCCTTCCCTATTTAATTGTTGATCAAAAACATCTCTGCCTTCTCTATAGTATCGATTTTATATTTCTTGTCTTGCCAGGTAACCATTATACCTTCTGGGATTAACCATCTGAAATTAATATTTTGTTTTATCAATTTGGTCGTTAAAAATTGATATGGTCTTCTTAAATCTCTTATTTTTGGGGGTTTGTTTAAGAATTATTATTGTTTTGTCGGCATATTGTAAAATATTATCTCTGGATCTATATAGAATTTCATCTCTAAGTGATTTCTTGACAAATTTAACGTGTATCTCTCTTGGTAGGTTAAATCTCCTAGCATAGTTGGTTTGGACTCTGTACAGTTCGTCAATTTCCTTCATTAGATCTTCCTTTTGCATCTCTAGTGTGCCAGCTAGAATATCTGTCATAACCTCCCATAAATTTTCTTCCCTTTCTTCCTTCACGTTTTGGAATCTTAAATAGTATGCAGCTTTTTCTGACTCGAGATGGATGATTGCAGTTTCTAATTCTTTGTTCTCTCTTATTAACTTTTCTGTCAACTCATCTACTCTCTTTTCCTCTTTAATCACCTTTGTTTCTATTTCTAGTATTTTTCCTGATTTTTCCTCATCTCCTGCTGAAATATTTCAAATTTTTCGTCTATCTTTTGTATCTTATCTTTCAAATCTACTTTAACCGATCCAATTTCCTCTTTCATCTCCTCGTGATTTTTAACCATCATCTCCTGCATGCTTAGCAATAAACTTTGTAAATCCTTGGAGGAATTTGCACGTTCTTTAGGGAGCGTTTCCTCGATTGTCTTTTGTGCAGAGGGACTCTGCACTGTCATGGTAGTTGATAATTGGTTAGGAGCTTTCCTAACTGTGCCAGTCTTAGAGGTATTAATAGTACTCGTCATTTTTTCAAATTTCACTTGAAGTTTTTTCACAATATCACTTAACTTCACTTTTTCCCCTTATTTCTTTCCACCCAAGTCAAGTTTATATCCCAATCTCCTCCCTCTTTTGTTTTAGTATAAACAGATTTATCTTAATACATATAACATAGATATGCTTATTCAATATTTAATTATCCTTATCTAATAACTCTTCTGAAATTTGGAGCATAAAAATAATTCTTTCCTAGGACAACAATTCTAGTAAAACGCTTATCAATTATATAATTATATGATTCAGTGGTTTTAGGTAAATACTTATTTGGAAAATTAAGATATTAAAAGAGTATTAGCAAACTATTGACAGTTGTTTCTTAATATACAATAATAGTTAGAAAAAAAATAGAAAGGCAAGAGGTGAAAGTATGATTATAGAGAAATTTTCAATATAAAAAGGGAGAAAGAGAAAGGAAAGAAGAAGAAGAAACAAAGTCCGAGAAAGTATCTATCTAGAAGTTACAAGCTTAAAGTTTAGAAAGGGAAAGTAATTCGAAAGACTCGTGTATCTAAAGTATCACTTTCACTTCCGCTCCTTCTTGTTGCAGCGTGACTCAGGGAGTTTCTTTTCTCTTCTGCTACTTCTTTCTTTGTTGTTAGCTGCAATCTTCGAAAAGTTTTCTTAAAAGGTCTGTGTAAATCTATAAAATCCAAGTCCAAGTGTTTTTGTATTTTATTCAGTTGTCTCTTTTCGGTCTCAATCTCCGCAGTTAACAAGTTGGTTAATTTATAAAGAATCCACAGCATCCGTTTTCAATCAACTCTGCTGCTATCTTTAAGTTGAAATCTTTATGTCTTGTTTCGGCTCCGATCCGAAGTTGTATATATATTTTAGTAATATGTACTTATTCAGTTTTATATATATTATTCTTAGTCTCCTTCTAACAGTTTAAATTTTTGTTTCTATTCTCTTCTTCCGCTCGTCACGAATCTCGCCGCTTGGTCAACTTTTTAAATTAGAGCTATTAATTTTTTCTTCAGATATTTTCAAGATTGATTATTGGCATCTAAATTATCTTTGTTTGTTTTTGCTTGCTGGATATTGCTTGGTCTCGCAAAGCCGTACCTTCGGTTCTGCTTGGTCACCGCTAGTGTGGTTGGCTGTCAGCATTGAAGGGTGGCCATTGCTAGCCTCCCGATCTTCCGCTCGCTCGTTTGTTCGCTCTGGTTACCCCGATTCCGCCGCAGACCGCCGCCTGGGGTTTCTTTCCAGGGACCCCTCTCCTTCAGGAGCTCTCCAAGCCCCCTTTGAGCTCTATTTAGCCCCCATGAACGGTAAGTGAAGGATCGTGCTCCGCAGAGTCCTCTGCCCGCACGTCCCTTCTCTCTGACAGCTAACCCAAACATCCTCACATTTTCTTAATATTCTGGTTTTTTAACATTTCAAGAAATACCATTTTTGGACAACGCCTGATTCCAAGAACATTTTCAAGATGTTTTGCATATACATTCCATAGAAAATAAAGGGCAATATAATTTTCAAATACCTATATGGCTAAGGTCAGGGATGGGATGCTACCGGTTTGGCCTGGTTCTATAGAACCGGTAGCTCTGAAGAGCAGCAGACACCGAACCGGTTCAGTGTCTGCTGCTCTGTTTGGCCTACCCAAGTCTGGGCTCTTGGCTGCCCTTTATTTCCTGTTTTTCAACCTCAGCTGCTTTGCATGGCACAGCTGAGGTTGAAAAGCAGGAAAGAAGAGGATTTTCAAATGCTGCGCACCCTCACGCAGCGCTTGTCAGCTGTCCGGGCAGCCTAGCTGAGGTTTTTAGGAAATGGTTTACAGGTGCGTGCAAAACACTCTCTCGCCAGGGGTGGGATTCTACCTGCCAGAGAACCGGCAAATCACACCACTGGCTGGCCCCTCCCGCCCACTCACTCCTTACCTGGCATGCGAGCCATTCAACTTGCCTGGTTTGTTAAGTTGCTATTTTTCCTCCCCCGGACCGTTCTGCTGTGCCGGGAGATTTAGATTAGTCGATGGATTTCTTGCTTTCTAGCTAATCTAAAAGCAGAGCTGAGGCTGAAGCTTCTATTATTCAGTGCAGACTCGGGTAGCAGATGGCAGAAACACAGATCTCTAAGTGAATCTGTGATTCTGTGAGCAACTCAATATGCCTGCCTGCTTTGCCTGATTTTCAGTAAAAGTTGCTCTTTTTTAATTAAAAAAAATCAATATTTACATAAATATTTATAATATTCACATAAATATTTATAATATTTATACACAAACCATGCCCAGCCAGTCACAAGACCACCAAGCCATGCCCAGTCAGCAAGCGCCCAGCCAGTCACATGACCACCAAGCCACACCCACAAATCAGGCCACACCCACAGAACTGGTTGTTAAAAATTTTGAATCCCATCCCTGGCTAAGCTATATGAAATTGGCAGATTTCTAGTGCATTTGGAATAAACAAAAGAAGAGTTGAGCTTCAATGCATGCTTTAATTTGCACTTTCATAAAAATGTTCTGGATGGATCCAGTCCCCCAAGGTCTCCCACTTTCCTCAGTGTCACCCACCTTCCTGAGTGGAGAAGGTCCCCTCTGGACAAGGAACGCAGTCGTAGCAGCAAAGTGGCTCTCCTTCTCGAGTCCTCTTGACAAATCCAGGAGGACAACTTCCCACACATCTGGACTGAGGCAGGGACTGAGCAGAAAAACAAAGAACGGCAAAGAAAATGTATTATGATTCATAGTCCATGGGAAATGGGGGGAGAATTCTGGGCTTCACTTAGGTGAATATGAAATCTCTGACTCCTTCCAAACAGGTGTATGGGATGTGACCCTGGCAGGTTCTTTCCTTCGTTCCTCCCTTTTGCTTCTGGCATGACACATTGCAATAGGGGACTTTTCTACTTAATAAAGTCTGGAGGGATGGAATTGAGAAAAGATTTAAGCATTAAGTGGCAATCGGTTCCTCCTCATGGCTGTATTAAAATGCATTCCTCCACTCTTCATCTATCCATGGTTAGGATGGTCCGCTCATATTCAATTTTTGAATACATTTGTTGTCAAAGATGTGTTAAATTGTTATTCTATTAGATTTATTTAAGTAGAATAAAATGTGATTAAGAAGAAACCTTCTGACCAGTAGGACCTGGAAAGGTTTCTCCTGGAGTACAGAAACCTTGCAAAGCTGCTCCCCTTTGGCCCTAGTTCAAAACAGTCTCCCAGTTGAGAGATAAAGGAAAAATCCTCATAAATTATAGCTGATGATGTTACCTAGTTTGGGTAATGAAACGTCTGCAAGAAAACAAGCAAGCTCAGAGAGCACCAAGGAGCCCTCATGTCGACCCTGAGCTACCAATATTCTCCTTTATTAAGACTAAAGTTTTCTGCATAGTTTCTAGAACTGCGGTGAGATTGAGGTGAGATCATGAGAACGTGTCCCTGAAAAGATTAAGTCGCCAATCTTTGGCTGCAACAGATGGGACATGAGGATGAGTCCTGGGTCAGAAGGAGATATTTCTAAGGCCCATCCAGTTATCCAAGAAAAAGTCCTTTGCGTTGAAGAACTGCGATTAGGAGACTCCAACTGGCATGGAAAGACAGGCCAAGATTTAATATTAGTTAAGTTTGGAGACTTTTTTTTTGCCCAGTGGGACTGAAGGTAGCTAACAGTCAAGCTAAACAAGGTCATTCAAGGGATTTTCAGATGAAGAATCCTCTTAATAGCCAAAGGCAGAATCTGAGTAGCGTTTCCTGTCACAATCTCTCTCCTTACTTCTGATATCAGGAAGGGCTTTTCTTTGAATCAAAGTTGTGTCTCAGTGCTTCAGGTTTCTGGGTCAAGGGATTATCTCACTGGTCATTTGATGTGAACTGAAAGTCTTGGACCACCTTCCTTGGGGCAGAAGGCCAATGGGTGCCCCCAGTTGGGTGAAAGAGAGATAGGGCTAACCTTGACCTGGGCTGGACTACTTAAAAATAGCTCCATCCAGTCGTGATCCAGTTTCATCTCCTTCAGTCCAAACCTCAGTTCAGGGACTCTTCAACAGAATTCCCTTCTGCTTTGCTGTTTCAGGACAAGGCTATCCACAACTCAACGTCCAGCACTTGAGGGTTTCCCATCCCAGGTTGGAATCAGCCAAAAACAGTCTTCAATATTATCAGTATCTGAAGAAGACCTTGGTCAGTAGTGCTGAAGCCTCCCAAGTGCTCTATAGAAAGAAAACTATAAGGTTTCTACTCCCCACGTTCAATTCTGAGTGAAGGTCATTGGCCCAGATAAGTAATAGGAATAAGAATAGAATGAAATGAGCTGGAAGGGACCTTGGAGGTCTTCTAGTCCAGCCCCTCTTCAAGCAGGAGAACCTATAGTACCATCTCAGACAAGTGACTCTCCAGTCTTTGCTTAGAAACCTCCAGTGATGCAGCGCCCACAATTTCTGGAGGCAACTTCTGTTCCACAGGTTAATTGTCCTCACTGTCAGGAAGTTTCTCCTTCATTCCAGGTTGCTTCTCTGCTTGATTAGTTTCCATCCATTGTTTTTTTTTTTTTTAATTACATTTATATGCCGCCCTTCTCCGAAGACTCAGGGCGGCTTACAATTTTTGGAGCACAACCCAATGCGCTCAGCAATAGCCTTCCTTCCATTGTATATGCCTGCATATTACTAAGTGGCATTTTTACAAGGTCAGCTTATTGCCCCCAACAATCTTGGGTCCTCAGTTTACCTACCCCAAGAGGATGGAAGGCTGAGTCAACCTTGAGCCTGGTGGGATTCGAGCCTACAGTAATTGTAGACAGCTGGATCTTAAGAGCAGGCATTTAACAGCCTGAGCCACCAAGGACTCTTGACCTGCCTTCTGGTGCTTTGGAGCATAATTTGACTCTCTCTTCTTTGTGGCAGCCCCTCAAATACTGGAATCACTGCTATCATGTCACCTCTAATCCTTCTTTTCTTCAGACTAGCCAAACCCAAATCCTGCAGCCGTTCTCCATATGTCTTGGTCTCCAGGCCTTTGATCATCTTAGTTGCTCTTCTTTGCACTTTTTCCAAAGTCTCTTTTTTTGTAGTGTGGTGACCAAAATTGGTTCTGGTCTGGTCTTACTAAGGCTTTATAAAGAGGTACTAATACTTCATGTGATTTTGCTTCTATGCCTCTGTTTATACAACCAATGAGCGTACTGGGCAATAGGACCTTGATGCTGGTAGGAGGCGTTTCTGCAAGTACCCCGGACGCAAGCCATGAAGGGCTTTATTTATTTATATTTGAACTTGAACTTGAACTTGAACTTTATAGGTTAGCAGCAGCACCTTGAATCTTATACTTGACATAATTGACATTTAGTCACAAGAAAGAAGCTGCAGGGAAGAAGTTTCCTAGGCAAGAACTATTAGAAGCTTTCTATCTCTACTTTCTGAGGAAAGGACTTTTGGGACTCCAGCTGCATAGGCAGTTGTTAGATAAAAAGGACTCTGATAATACTCAGAAGAAACAGAGGACATTGGTATGATTTTTCTCAATATTTATTTGTTTTATCTGCTTGCTGTTACAATAAACAAGTTCTGGACTGAATTCCTCTGGGCTCAATTCTTTTGAATAACTTTATTGTAGACAAAGGTTTACGTTCCATCAATTTAATTAATCACAGGATTAATTAATTTCTAACACACTTTGGGTGAGAAACTTTTATTTTAAAAAATAAATAAATAAAGGAGTACACCAGATAAAAGAATTATTAAAGAAAGAGAAGACAGAAAAGCTAAGAATAGCGGCAAATGGCAAGGAACTGTCAATTTTATTTGGATTTTTTTAATTTCTTGAGGATAAAAAGGATTCTTCCGTCTGGCTTCTTCTTTTAAATAACTGGACTGGACTGAACTTAAAAACAAGAAGAATTTGAATCTTTTTTTGCTTTTTTAGCTTAAATATACAAAGTACTTTTCCTTTTGACTTTCCTTTTTCCTTTCACTGCTTAGAGTACAGAGATCCAGTGTAACTAAGGAACAACTATAAGGAAAGCTAAGCAACACTGCCATCTGGAGGTCACATGAAAAATCTTTTTCTTCAGAAAAACTGTAATTATTTTTACTTACAGAGAAGTGGAGAAAGATAGTCAGCACTGAAGACAGGTGTTGACTTTAAAGTTGAATAAGATTAAGAGAAAGAAAGAACACTGTGACCTTGAACAAGATATTTACTTTTGACTTTGGCTTTCTGGATTGACTGAATGTTACAATGAGATTTTGCTTTACTTAATTACTTGGCATTTTGGATTTATTTTTTTACTCCTCCTCCCCTTTTACTGGCTTCCTTTATTTTTTGGTCCAGTTTTTTAATATGGATTAATTTTGGATTGTTTTTTTCTCATCTTTCCTTATATTTCTTCTTTTTCTCTTTTAGTTTTTCTTCTTCCTCTTATTGATTGATTGACTAGTAAGTGGACTATCTTTGGATTTGTGGCTGCTTTTTCTCTCTCTTGGCATTCCCTTTTTTCTATTTTATGTAGAAGTGGGTGGATTTGCATTGCTATTTCCTTTCCCCCTTATTTTTCAGGGAATTTTTCCTCTGGTCTCCTTATTGGGCTTTTTGAATTTTATACACTTTTATTCTATTTTTTTACTGGATTTACAGTTTTCTTTTTGCTATTGGATTTCATCAATTCCATGATTGTTTTTTGTCTCCTTTTTCCTCTCTTTCTTTTTCTTCTTCTTTTGCTCCTCTTTTTATTGGATAAAACTGGATTAAGGCAGAGAAGAATTTGAAGATTGGTTTTTATCTTCCTTTGGGTTTTTGAATGGATTATAATTTGATTTGACATGAATAAGAGAATACCTACAGGATCATCAATTCCTACTTCCTCATTGCTGAACCCAGCTGGTCAATAATCTATTACTATGATGTTATGGCAGGAGAAAGATAAAGAAAAGGAGACTTCTATGCAAGAAATACAAGTAATGTTAGAATGGAGAACAAGATATAATTACAAGATGGAAGAAAACAGAAATAGAAATGGAAAAGAAGATTTCAACAGGAATTGGAAGAGGAAAACCTCATTACAAATTATGGAGACACTATGTAAGCGTATATCAGAGGGGTAATTATAACTTATACAAGAAGAAAGAATATTAAAAGAGACAAACACAATTTTTAGAACAAGAGTATAAAAACTGGAGAAAGATTTACAAAAATATCCACAACACAAAAATACCAAAAATCAAATGGATATAATTAAACATAAGATTGGACTAATGGAAAAAGAAGAAGATTAGAGGAGCTAAACATAACTACTTTGAAAATGCAAATAAACCAGGGAGATGGTTAGCATACAAATTAAAAAGAATGAAAGAGAATACCACAATTAATGGATGAAAATGGCATGTTATGTTATGAAAATGAAGAGAAGAAAAAATAGTACAGAAATTTTATGAGAAACTATATGATCAAGGGGCAGTATTAGAAAACAAAGTACAGCAATATCTACAAGAGGCAGAACTACCGAAAATACCCGAGGAACTAAAGACCATGTTAGATGAAAAATAACAATGATGGAGTTGACAGAAGCAATAAATACACAAAATACTGGAAAAGCTCCTGGCCCGGATGGGCTACCAGCTGAATTTTATAAGACAATTCAGATAACAATCTCTACTACAATGTTGGAAGTATTGAATGGGGTTTTGACAATAAATAAAATACCCGATTCATGGAGAGAAGCATATAAGTGTAACCATTTATACCAAAAGAAGATACTGACCCACAACAAATAAAAAATTATAGACCAATATCCCTGCTAAATGCTGATTATAAAATATTTGCTTTAATAATGGCAGAAAGACTAAAAAGATATTTAAACTATTTTATACATTCAGATCAAATGGATTTCTGCCCAAGAAACAAATAAAAACAATATGAGGATAATATTGAACACTTTGGAATATTATGAAACTTACTCAGAGAAACGAATGGCATTAGTGTTTTTAGATGCACTGAAAGCGTTTGACAATGTGAATTGGCAGTTTATGTTGATGCAATTGGAGGAGGTGGGTTTTGGAGACAGGTATATGAATGCATTAAAAGCGATATATAATAAGCAAACAGCAAGAGTAATGATAAATGGAGAATTGACAGAAAACTTCAACATTCTAAAAGGAACTAGACAAGGCTGTCCGTTATCACCATTATTATTTGTATTGACATTGGAAGTCTTGAATAGAATTAATAGAAATATTAGAAAAATGGAGAAATAAAGGGAATGAAAATAAAAATGAAGAGTATAAATTACAAGCCTTTGCAGAAGGTTTGGTTTTCATATTGGAAGAACCATTGGAAACAGGCTCAAAGTTGATTAGAGAAATAGAGGAGTTTGGTGAAGTAGCAGGACTGAAAATAAACAAAGAAAAACCAAAATTTTGGTGAAAAATATGACAGAAAAACAAAAGAAAAGACTAATGGACAAACAAATTCAGTGAACTACTTAGGGATACAAATGACAGCTAGATGTGGAACACTTAAAAGGAAATAACTACGACAGATTATTACAACAGATTGCGATAGATCTAGAAAAATGGAAAAATCTACCACTATCTTTAATAGGTAAAATAGCGACAATTAAAACGAACATACTGCCAAAAATACCGTATCTATTTCGAACGATTCCAATAAGACTGAAAATTTCTATTTGAAGGCTTAAATAAAATGATGATGAAATTTATTTGGCAGGGGGAAAAGGCAAGAATCAAGATAAAATTATTACAGGATGCAAGGTTGAGAGGGGGTTTTGGATTACCCAATTGGGAATTATATTATCAGGCAACAATATTGATGTGGATGAAGGAATGGATTGTACTGAAAAATGCCAGCTTACTAACGTTAGAAGGGCATGATTTACAATTGGGTTGGCATGCATTTTATGGTATAAAGAAAGTAAGACACATGGATATTTTAGGAGACATTACATTAGAGATGCTTTATTAACAGTATGGGAAAAATAAGAGACTATCATTATTTGAAAATACCAGTCTGGTTATCAACTTTAGAAGCTTTTACATATCCACAGCTATTTAAAAGGAACACTTAATTAGATATGATGAAATTTTAAATGAAAAGAGTGAACTCAAAACAAAGCAAGAATTTGACTTACAAGGGATAAATATAAATTGGTATTCGTATTTGCAAATAAACACAAGGTATGAAAAAGACATTAAGATGACTGGGTTTTATAAGGAATTGACTGAATTGGATAAAATCCTAACAGGCACTGATGAGAAGTTGATTAAAAACTATATGGTTATTTATTAGGAGTGAAGTTAGAGGATGAACAAGTAAAAGAAACAATGATTGCATGGGGAAATTTTGGATACGGAATAGATCTTGATAAATGGCAGATAATATGGTCTAGAAATTATAAATTAACTATGTTAACGGCCTATAAAGAGAATTTGTATAAGATGTTTTACAGGTGGCATCTATCCCCAATGAGAATTGCTAAGATGTTTGAAGATAAGTCAGCAAAGTGCTGGAAATGTCAGAAGCTACCAGGATCATACTGCCACATGTGGTGGACATGCACAGAGGCTAAAAAGTATGGAACTAGAATACACACGTGGCTGCAGAAGATGATAAAACAATCTGACTTAAAACCAGAGACATCTTTATTGGGAATTCTGCCTGAGGGTTATAACAAAGAGTTAACATATTTGATTATTAATATATTAACAGCAGCTAGGACTGTATTTGCACAAAATTGGAGAAATGAAAAATTCTGACAGAAGAGGAAATAATTAAGAAAATAATGGAATGTGCAGAAATGAGTAGATTGACAATGGCGATTAGTGAACAAGAAGAAAAAGACTATTATAAAATTTGGAATTTATTTTATGAATGGCTGGATAAAAGAGTAAAGAATCGAATTACATAAGTATAGCATAATATATTGTTATTGATAAATAGATAGAGTAAGAAAATGAACTTGAAATATATTATTAAAATTTAATGATTATAAAACTAAGGATAATAGAATAAGTGACATATGCGATATAAAACATTGATCAGAATGATTATAAATATATGCAAGTTAAATATGTATGTTAATATTTTGTGCACAAAGAAATATGTACTCAACTGACACACTGTGGAACAGAAAGAAGGTTTTATGTTTGTTTTTGTTGTGATAAAAATAAAAAGTTTTATATTAAAAAAAGAAAACAATGGCATTCAGGGGCTTTTCAGATGAAGAGTTTTCTTAATAGTCAAAGGCCCACTAAGTAGCATTTCCTTCCAAATTCTCACTTGCAGTATGACAGTATGACTTTTCTTTGGATCAAGGTCTTGTTTTAATGCTTCAGCCGTCTGGATCAGGGCACATCAGAACAATCACGATAATTCCATGTCAACTGAAGGCCTTGGAGCTCTTTCCTAAGAGCAGAAGGCCTGTTGCTCTATCCCAGGGGCGTAAAAGAGAGGCATGGATAACTCTGACCAGATTTGGTCTCTTGATGTCTTTGAACCTGCCCTTTCAGGGGATACTTTCTGTTATGTATGTAGGTTTGAATGTTATTGGTTTATTTGAACTGTTCTTGTAAAATGTCAAATGGTATTGGTTTAAATAGTGCGGGAAGAAACCCTGCACTCCCATTGGCTGGCAACCACGGCTGCAGGCTATAAGAGGCAACCGTAGCCAAGCCAGGACGGGTCCATTCGAGCTGTAGTCACTTAATAAACTCTTTGCTGGAACTCCTCGCGTCTGACTCTTCATGCAGACTTAACACTGGCGACGAGGATGGGATTTCCCTGAAGAGAAGACGACGCGAAGAACAAGCAACAGAGCGAGATGGCTGCGCTGAACACCCCCCAGCCCCGTTCGATCCGGCGGCGGAAGACTGGGAATCGTATGCGGATCGCTTCCAGATGTACCTGGAAGGAAACGACCTCGCCGACATCCCCGAGAGACGGAAGAGGGCGGTATTTCTCACGCACTGCGGTCCGGCAGTCTTCAAAATGGCGAAGGCGTTAGCGGGAGCTGCATAGCTGAAGGTAATGGAATGGCCCGATTTAGAGAAACTTTTAAGAGCCCATTACACCCCACAAGTATCGTGCCTCATTAAGAGACACGAATTTTACCGTCGGGATCAAGGGGATAGCGAGAATGTTAATGACTTCGTGGCAAGTTTAAGGGACATTGGGGGTGCTTGTGACTTTACCAACTTAGAAGAGGCCATGCGTGATCGGTTTGTTTTAGGCCTCAAAGATAAGGTCTTACAAAGCAAACTATTAATGAAACCTAAGATCACGTTTAAAGAGGCCATTGAAGAAGCTGTTTCAGCGGAAGCCACCAAGTCCTCAGCAGCGGCCATGAAAAGATTAACAAGGCCTCAAGCCAGGCCTCAAGCCATTCTGATGTGGAAAAATCCACAACAGCCCATTGCGAACAAATAGACTCTGATTCAGATGGCAGTGAGGCAGAGGAGAGGATTTTTAGACTCAGAATGGAGAAGAAGAGAAAAGACTCTGGGAAAAACAGGCAAGGATTCTATTGCAGAGGCTGTGGGGGGCCACCCCGCACTGAATGCAAGTTCTTTGACTCCATCTGCCTACGTTGTGAGAAACAGTCACATAGCCAGAGTCTGCAAATCATCCAGAACTCCACCTAGTAGGAAAAAATTTCCTGACAAAGACTTTAAGCCCAACAATTTCCTGGAAAAGATGGGGCGAAATTCAGAAGCAAATGGGAAGAATGAAACTCACCAAACAATCACTATTGGTCATTCTTCACCCTTAAAAAGCAGAAAAGTACACGTGAAGGTGTTTATTGAAGGAAGGCCTTGCCAAATGGAAGTGGACTCAGGCTCTTATTTATCTATGGTGTCATGGGACACTATCCACAGACTCTTTCCCAACATTCAGAAGAAGCATTTCCAGAAGCAAGCACTGACTCTTAAAGACTACCAAGGGAACAAGATTCCAGTAGTTGGAGCAAGAGATTTCAACGTGCAGTTTAAAGGCCACACCAAACGTTTGCCCCTGACCATCGTGGACAAGGATCGCCCAAGCTTGCTGGGACTTGAGTGGTTCAAGCCACTAGGCATCAGGGTGACTGGCATCAATCACGTGAGCAACTCTGAATGGGAGGAGGCCTTGAAGTCTCAGTTTCCTGAGGTCTTCAGCGAAGGACTGGGCAAGTATATGGGGACCCCTATTGCTTTCAGCCTAGACCCCAAGGTGCCCCCAATTCGTTTAAAGCCCAGGAGGGTTCCATTTGCTTTAAAGGAAAAAAATTGATGCACAATTAGATAAACTTATTGCTCAAGGGGTTTTAGAGCCTACTGACCACTCCAGATGGGAAACACCCATAGTCACACCAGTCAAGGCTGATGGGTCAGTGAGAATCTGTGGTGACCATAAGGGGACACTTAACCATGCGCTGCAGCAGAGCGCATACCCAGTACCAGTTGTGCATCATCTGCTCCATTCCCTTGGACAGTATTTGCCAAACTGGACTTGGCTCAGGCATATCAACAATTAACAGTTGATGATGCCACTGCAGAGGCACAAACAATTGTGACTCATAGAGGTGCCTTCAAATGTAAAAGACTACAATTTGGAGTAAGCGTGGCACCTGGCATTTTTCAAAGCCTTATGGAAAGAATGTTGCAAGGACTGCCAGGGGTAGTGCCTTACTTTGATGATGTGTTAATCTCTGCTGAAAATGACACTCAGCTTCAAGAGAGACTCAGAGAAGTCCTTACCAGATTCAGAAAAGCGGGTTTAAAAGTCAAGGAAGACAAATGCACACTCAAAACAGACAGAGTTGAGTTCCTGGGGTACATGATTGACAAGCATGGCATCCACCCTACTGATGCCAAGGTTAAAGCAATCAAGGAAGCCCCTAAACCTAGACGCAAGACAGACTTACAAGCCTTCCTTGGACTTATTAACTTTTATCACATGTTTCTACCTCACAAAGCATCCATTGCTGAGCCTTTACATCGCCTGCTTGATAAAAAAGCTGTTTGGATCTGGGGGAGGAAGGAACAATCAGCATTTAACAGTATTAAGAGACTAATCACATCTGATGCTGTATTGATACAGTTCTCTGAGAATTTGCCTGTTATTCTGATTTGTGATGCATCCCCTTTTGGAGTGGGGGGGGGGTTTGAGTCACAGGCTTCCCAGTGGAAGGGAAGCCCCTATTGCATTTTACTCTCGCACTTTGTCCAAAGCAGAGAGGAATTATAGCCAACTGGACAAGGAGGCATTAGCAGTCGTTGCAGCTGTTAAGAAATTTCATGAATATCTGTATGGCAGGTCATTCACCATTGTTACAGATCACAAACCTTTATTAGGCATTGTGGCAGGAGACAAACCTACACCTAATATCCTGTCACCAAGAATGCTGAGATGGACTGAATTTCTTGCAGCCTATTCATACAAACTGATTCACAGGCCTGGCAAGGACATTGGACATGCTGATGCACTGAGTCGTTGCCCACTACCTTGCCACAAGGAGGACTTTGAACTTGAAACTCACACCTTTTTCCTAGAGACTGTTGCTAAGCTTCCAGTCCATGCTGCTGAGATTGCCAGAGAGACTGCCAAAGATGCTGTGTTGGCACCTGTTATAGGCTGGATTAAGAAAGGTTGGCCTCTTCAAGATCTACCTCACCTTGCCCAACCTTTTAAGTCCAGGCAAACTGAATTATCTGTATTAAGAGGATGTATTTTGTGGGGTAACAGGGTGGTTATTCCTGCAAAACTGCAAAGAGAGGTTTTGGAAATGTTACATGAGGGTCATCCTGGGATTGTAAGGATGAAAGGTTTGGCCAGGAGTTATGTATGGTGGCCAGGTATTGACAAAATGGTTGAAAACTGGGTAGCATCTTGTCCCAATTGCCAGGTAGTCAGGCCTGCCCCACCTCACGCCCCCACACAGGAATGGGAATGTCCTAGGGGCCCATGGTCTAGGATCCACATTGATTTCGCAGGTCCTACTAGAGGGCACACTTTTCTGGTTATAGTAGATGCATATTCCAAATGGCTCGAGGTAATTCCCATGACATCCACTACAACTGAGGCTGTCATCAAGCAGCTCAGAAAACTGTTTGTAACCCATGGGTTACCAGATGTCCTTGTCTCTGACAATGGCCCTCAATTCACATCTAACATTTTTGAATCCTTTCTAGCACAACAGGGTATCAGACATGCCCTCACTGCCCCTGGGCACCCTTCGGCTAATGGCCGGGCTGAACGCATGGTACACTTTACCAAAGAGAAGCTTCAGCAGCTGGGTCCTGGGGACATCACTGAGAAGCTTGAAAAACTTCTTAGTGTTCAGCACATCACTCCTAGCCCATCAAATAACTTATCCCCAGCAGAGTTGTTGATGGGTAGGAAACTTAGGTCTTCCCTTGACCGCCTTCATCCCACTTACGCACCCAACGCACCACTGGATTCCACTTCCAAAGTTCGTACTTTCAGTGTGGGTGATTCTGTATATGCTAAGAACCTTATAGGTGAACCTCTGTGGATTCCTGCTGAGATAACTCACATCACTGGCCCTCGTTCTTACAGGGTACAAACAGAGGATGGCCTCCTCTGGAGCAGGCACATTGACCAACTTAGATCCAGGTTCCCTCAGGAACATCGCCCCTGTCTCTCTCTGGGTCCCTCACCTGATGTCACTTCTAGGGGGGAATGGGAGGAACAGGAGGAAAATCAGCAAGCAAGAATCAACCCCATGTGTAACGAGCCATTACGACAGGAACCATCCCGAACCCTGTCACAATGCCAAGATCCATCCTTAGAATTGGAAGATTGCACATCGCTACCTGACTTGGGTGCTGACATTGGAATGGAGATGGGTTGGGAGGAGAGACCAGATTCTAACAGTCTAACAGGGTCTCCTTTCACAGGAAGTCCCAACAGGGAAATGTCAGCAGACACATTTCCCTCTCACTGGGTGAGAACGTTAAAACTTCTGAACCACGAAGGTCTCAACGTACACGTAAGAGCCCCACCTATTTAAAGGAATACATTAGATAGGTTGGGGTTTGGTATGGACTGAACCTAGTGGGGAGGGGTGTTATGTATGTAGGTTTGAATGTTATTGGTTTATTTGAACTGTTCTTGTAAAATGTCAAATGGTATTGGTTTAAATAGTGCGGGAAGAAACCCTGCACTCCCATTGGCTGGCAACTACGGCTGCAGGCTATAAGAGGCAGCCGTAGCCCAGCCAACTCGGGTCCATTCGAGCTGTAGTCACTGAATAAACTCTTTGCTGGAACTCTTCACGTCTGACTCTTCATGCAGACTTAACAGAGTGCCAGGTGGGGGTGCAGTAATCAAAGCCAGCTGAGGGACTTTGTGTCCATCACTGAAGGTCTAATCCCACCTCCAACATCAAAGCCAAACGGGACAATCATCAGGGACTTGGAGTTCTAGTCCTGCCTCAGCCATGAAAGCCAGCTGGGTGAGTTTCAGCCAATAAAGAGGAGGCTCTGAGTTCTAATCCTCCCTTAGGCATGAAAACTTCCTGTGGGACTTTGGGCCAATGAACCCCAAGAGACTCTTGAGTTTCAGTCCCGCCTTACTACTTATTCATTCGGGTGTGAAACTTGGAATAATTTTCTTAGCTCAATCTGGGATACCAGAACTGGGGATTCCCAGAGTGTGAGATGGCTGAGTGTCCAATACGGTGTGGTGGGATGGAGGAAAGTGAAATTGTGGGGAAACACCTGCTCCATGTTCTATGTCTCTGCCTTCTTCTGCTTGTGGGAGAACCAGAGGCATCTCTGTGCTCGCTGGGAATCTTAGACTGACCTTCTGGTCTATCAGGGCTTTTTATCGTCTTTAAATGGAATTTGCAAAAGGATCCTATTCTTAGTTAGGAGTTGTTCTGAGACCTAAACATTAATTACCCATTCATCAGCAGTCTCTGTGGTTGGAGAGCAGAGCAGCTTCCATGGGTGCCTCTTCCTAAAACCCAGAAGTCCCCTCCCCACTTATTCTCCCCCTTCTTGGGCCTGGATGAATATTATGCAGCATTGAAGGTTTGTGACCTGGTCAATGATGTGGCTGCTTTGAGACAGGATCCTCCTGGGGAGAGTCCCAAGGTCCCCTTTCTCTGGACATCTTCTCCAGCCCTTCACAGACAAGGCAAGCTTGGAAGAGGAGCAGAGAAATGCTTTAGATACTAACTGTAGAGCGGAAAATTAAAGGGCCTGAAAATGCTATTTTATTTCTCTGGTTGAGGAAAGAAAAAAATATACAGTGGAAATTGCTGTACACACTTTATTTTTTATTTACTTTTTTATTTTTTTGGTGTGAAGTACATACCAAAATGAAAACAATCCTAAACTGAAATCCCAGACAGCTGTTCTGCAAAGGAGGTTTTATCAGGAAATCAAGAAAGAATCACATAAGAAGGGTGAAGATTTCCCTCCCAGCTGAGAGATGGTCAAACAAGGCATTTCACATCATTCCAGCATTCTCAGGGAGAGGATCAGAAAACCAGGCTGGTATTTGGTTCCCACAGCTTCTTCTTGACCTCTTTTTCTACTCTCTCTCTCAAACACACACTTTTAGCTGCTGTCAGTAGGAACAAGGGCCCACTTTATTTTTTATAAGGTGTTGCGTTCAGTAGCTGTTGCTGAACAGCAAATTCCTCTAAATGAATTTCACAGAGATTTATTGAGCTGAAAGGAAAGGAAGCTTCAAGAATTCCTTGTATAAGTTGTTCAACAATTTCCCATTTTGAAACATATAGATACAATTTTCTTTCACTCCTGCATACTATAAATGAAAATAATATCTCCTTTCAAATAAAAGAAACTTCAACAATTCTTCCACTATCACAATGATGTTATACCTCATGTTTTTACATTCGATCTAGCTGTGAGATGCTCCTTTGTGTTCAGCTCTGGCCTCAGAAGGATAACGTAGCACTTGGGGATGAAGATGCAGCCCAGCAGACCAGCACTGGAGGCCAGGATGGAGAATACCTGCACAGCCACCATGTATTTCCCTTTGGTGCTCAGGTAGGTGGGCACAAAAGTCACCCAGACACTACAGAAGACCAGCATGCTGAAGGTGATCAGCTTGGCTTCGTTGAAGGCCCCAGGTAGGTTCCTGGCCAGGAAAGCCACCGTGAAGCAGATGGCAGCCAGGAAGCCCATGTAGCTGAGGGTGATGTAGAACATGACCACGGCCCCTTCGTTGCATTGCAGGATGATCTCTCCAGGCTGGGAGTGGAGGTCAGAGTCAGGGAAGGGGGAGAAAATCCCAGCCAGATGGAGCAGATGATAACTTGGACACCAGAAGAAGACAGGATGATGGAGTTGGCCAAGCTCTTCCTCAACCATCTCTTCACTCAGTTTCCTGGTTTTGTGGCCAGGAAAGCCAGCACCACCGTGATGGTTTTGGCCAAGAGAGAAGAAACAGCAACTGAGAAGATGATGCTGAAGACCGTTTGTCGTAGAAGGCAGGTGGCTTTCCTTGGTTGACCAATGAAGAGAGAAGAAGACAAGAAGCAAAGCAGGAGAGAGACCAGGAGGATGTAGGAGAGGTCCTGGTTGTTGGCTTTGACAAGGGGAGTTTCTCGGTATTTAATGAAGATGATTAAAACAAGGCCTGTGGTTAGGAAGAAGAGCAGGGCAAAAGAGGCCAGGATGATGCCCAGAAGTTCTTCATAAGACAGGAAGGTTATAACTTTGGGGATACATTGGACTCTCTCCTCATTTGGATACTTATCATCTGGACACTTGGTGCATTTTTCTGTATCTGAAAAATCCAAAAGCTATAAATACATATAATATACAACTTTTTATACATAATTTTTGGAGGATGATATAATGTGGCGCAGTGGTTAGAGTGCAGCACTGCAGGTTCCTTCTGCTGACTTCCGGCTGCCTGCAATTTGTCAGTTCAAATCTCACCAGGCTTATGGTTGACTCAGCCTTCCATCCTTCCCAGGTGGGTCAAATGAGGACCCAGATTGTTGGGGGCAAAATGCTGACTCTGTAAACAGCTTAGAGAGGGCTGTAAAAGCCCTGGGAAGTGGTATAGAAGTCTAAATGCTATGGCTCTTGCTAAGTCTGCTTTAGATGAGGAAAAACAATGAACCTAAGACCTAAGACAATTCCTAAAGTTTCAAAGAACTGATATGTTACTAGGAAAAAAAACTATGGAAGTACATATCCAGACTAAAACATGGAAGAATTATCCTGTAAACAATCTGCCTTACTTCCTATCTAGCTGCTCCTTCAAGATCTTTTGATAAGTCTTCCCTTTAGATAAGAAATTGTGCATTTTGAAAATAAGCAGGAAGACAGTTAAGCTTCAATGTGTTTTTCAACATGTGTTTCGTGAAAATGCTCTGGATAAATCCATTTCCACAAGACCTTCCCTAATTCCTCAGTGTCACCCACCTTCCTGAGTGGAGAAGGTCCCCTCCGACAAGGAACGCAGGCGTAGCAGCAAACTGGCTCTCCTTCTCGAGCCCTCTTGACAAATCCAGCAGGACAACTTTCCACACATGTGGACTGAGGCAGGGACTGAGCAGAAAAATAGGAATGCAAAGAAAAGAGTTAGGACTCACCATCGAGGGAAAATGGGGTGGGGAGAAATGGACATTAGGCAAGTAGCCTCTGGGCCTTCACTTAGATAAACATGAAATCTGTGGCTCCTTCCAAACAGATGTAGGAGGTACAACCATGGGAATATTATCCATTGAGTTCCTGCCGTTTTTTTGGCATATCATGGATGGAATTGAAAAAAAGATTTAAGCATTAAGTGACACCGGTCAGTTTCTCCTCATTAACGGGCATCCCTCCATTCTTCTCATACCCCTGGTTTTAAAGTATGAAGATCTATCCCAAAGTTTAGTGTAGTTTAGTTTTAGTTTAGTTTACTTTATTGTCATTGCACCTCGTACAATGAAATCAAACATCGTCTTCAGTGCTCATCATGACCATGAAAATAAACACAAACACACATCCTTCACATTCCACACATTGAACTGAAAACTCCTGACACCACACCAACTATACAGCAGAATTCAACAGAGCTACTGCCCTGGGATAGAAGCTGTTTTTCAGCCTATTTGTCCTTGTTTTTATTATTCTGTACCATCTGCCAAATGGTAATAGTTCAAAAAAAGGGTTCCCAGGATGAGATGGATCTTTGAGGATGTTCTGAACTTTCTTAAGGCAGCAGGAGCTATAAAGCTCTTCCAAAGAGGGGAGAGGGCAACCAATGATCTTCTGGGCAATGACATTAACCCTCTGGAGTGCTGTCCTATCTGCCACTGTGCAATTGGCAAACCATACACAGGTGCAGTAAGTTAAGATACTCTCTATGGTGCAGCGGTAGAAGGTCACCAGCAGTTTTCCATTCAGTTGTTGTTTTCTGAGAAGCCTCAGGTAGTATAATCTCTGCTGGGCCCTTTTGACCAGGGCTGTGAGCACCCAGGTCAGGTCCTCTTTTAGGGTAACACCCAGAAACTTAAAACTGGCCACTTGCTCCACTCGGTCTCCATTGATAAGCAAGGGCTGGATATCTGAACTGTTCCCTCTATAGTCCACTATAAGCTCCTTGGTCTTATTGGTGTTGAGGACCAAGTTATTGTCTCCACACCATGAAAGCAACCATTGGTCCACCTCATCTCAGTAGGCAGACTCATCCCCACCAGAGATGAATCCCACCACTGTTGTAACAAAGGTCCTCTGCACTTTGTTTTTCCTCAGGGATATTTCGTGTCTAGTCCAGTTGCCTTTTGAAAAAACACCTTCGGGACAACTGTGACCTGGATGACTGAGAATCTCCATAGATATAACCATCTGTTTCCATTAAATTATATAATTTGTTGAATTTGGAATAAATTTTAGATTTATTAAATTTGTAGATTATCTGGTTTATTGAAATAGAGTGATGAAGAAAGAAACTCTGATGAGCTGCAGTGGCGCAGTGGTTAGAGTGCAGTACTGAGGCTCCTTCAGTGGTTACAGTGCTGACTGCCGGCTGCTTACAATTTGGCAGTTCGAATCTTACCAGGCTCCATCCTTCCGAGGGGGTCAAATGAGGATCCAGGTTGTTAGGGCAACATGCTGACTCTGTAAACTGCTTAGAGAGGGCTGGAAAGCACTGGAAAGCAGTATGTAAGTCTAAATGCTATTGCTATTGGTAAGTCTGCTTTAGATGAGGAAAAGCAATGAACCTAAAACCCAAGACAATTGCTAAAGTTTCAAAGAACTGAGATGTTACTAGAAGAAAAACCATGGAGTAGTTTAAGGTCATGCTACTGTGTGCATATGTGAGGGGAGGTCTTCAGTTTGGATGGATGGTGATTGGGACATGTGATGTGATGATGGGTATAGGGGGTTGGATTTGTAGTTTTGATTATTGCAAGGAAGCCTGGGATTTTCAGATTTGGGATTCACCCAGTTGTGCCAGTTACTATCCAAATGAAAGAGAACTTTTCAGCGATGTCTGACTCAGAGTTATTGGTTGGAGGGTTGCTGGAACGCTGACATGTAGTGTGGCTGTAATGCTTTTTATCCTTATTATCTTCTTTACTTCCCCTTTTATTGGCATGATGATGGTGGTGGTGGTGATTGCTGTTATTCTGTTGCTTCTGTACTAGAGACAAATTCCTTGTGTGTTTCATCACACTTGGCCAAACAAAGTTCAATTTTATTCAATTCATTCAAGCATTTTTCAGATGAAAAATCCTCTTACAAGCAAAGTTAAAATCTAAGCAGCATTCCTTTCAAATGCTCCCTCATTACACTTGATGTCATGAAGGGTTTTTCTTTGGCTCAAAGAAATCTTTCAGTACGGTCAGTTTTCTGGGTCAGGGCATGATACAATATGAGACATTATACAAACAATACACTATTGTAAGCTACGCAGAGTCACTCTGGAAAGAGAGACAGGCGGCATATAAATGTGGAGAAGCTGAATTCTAATTTCAAGACTTATTTCCCACTGTGACCCACAGGACGTCCACTCAGTCTCCAATAAGCTTCATTGGATTCAGTCCTAACTTGAGGTCAGGAACCAGTCAACATAATTGCCTTCTTCTTCCCTTCTATTTGAGGACAAGGAAGAAGCGATTCTACACTTCTACCAGCACCACAATCCCCAGCACTTGATGGCCTCTCTCACGAAGTTTATGGAGATCATAGACATCAGAGAGGAGACTAGAGGGCCATCATCCATGTTCTACAGAATCATCACCCAGATCCCAGGTTGGCTGAATCAGCAGAGAACATTGTTCCAATATTACAGCACCTGGAGGTCACTTTCTTATACACTACTGAAGCCCCTCAAGCACTCGAAGAAAACCATCATTGCCCACATTCCATTTCCTGGGAAGGTCATCCATCATGGTGACTGGGCTTAGCCCACTTGAAATGGGGCCACAGGCTTTGCAAAACAGGGAAAAGGGACCAATATTCCACCCACCTTGTTGAGCAACTTTAACCGTGAAAGAGCATCTTGGTTGATCATAACTCTCCCTCTTTCAAAAGTTCCTGGGTGCAGATAAATGTGGTCCAACTTGGGGAGAACAGCCCAGGTCCTGATGTTCAGATCTGCTGCTACCTCTCCATTTTGGTCCAAGTACAAAATAAAAGTGGAAAAATTGCAAAACTCATTCTTTGCCAGAAAGGGATGAAACTAAAATGGAACGATCCAGAAATATTAAAAGCAGGAATTTTGGTTTCTTATCTCATGTGCACTTTTCACTTTTGAACTTTTCTTCCACCATTATCTAACTAGCAAATTTTCCTAGTTGGGGAACCAGAGTTCCACTAAAAGTGAAAAACAAAAGATTCAGCAAAATTTGGCAATCGTATGTTGATAAAACAAAATTGACAAAATTTGTCAATTATATAGAACATTGTAGAGCAGTCATAACTGAAGAAACAAACCAATATAGAGATTATTCATAAACTCCTTGAAAACAACAGGGTAATTACTACTAAGAACAGATTTGTCTAGAAGTAAGTTCCCAGGTTAATCTTCTCCCAGGTAAACAGATGGGAAACATGATCAGAGGAAATAATTCTAATTGATTGTAAGGCCACATTTACAGAATCTTGCAAATCTAAAAGCACAAATCTCCCACCAAGTTTTATGCAGGGAAATGTTAGGCAGAAAATCTTCTGAGTTTCTTTCTCCACCTGCTATGCAGCTGAGGGCTCCCCTCCCTGTTATCTGATCATTTCTAGTCAGGATCTCTTTACTCATCCCCAAGATCATCCCCACGAATCACTACAGTTTGTTAATAGATTGTGGGAATGCTTTTAAAATAACCTGATTTCATTAAAGTATTAACATACTACTTCAGGAAGCAATGTTTGGGAACCAAGTTAAGTGAGGGGTTGGGTAGTGTGATAATTAACTGGAAAAAGACTATCTTAAAAATTGTACTCAAATGGGGGATGGGCGGAGCTGGAGTCGCCGCGAGACGGAGGTGATCTTGACTCCTGAGATTACCTCTGATACTGCCGCTTCGGGACGGTCCCTCGGGATCTAAACTGACTCGTAGGGTTGGTGAAAGTTGGGGGCGCCTCCTGTTGATCCCAGGGATGTCGCAAAGTCCCTGGTTGATCCAGGACAGCCCCTTTACCCGAAGCGCGCTGAGGCAGCCATCGGGCTGAAGAAGCTGTGACAGCTCCGGAGGAATGAGATCGGAAGAAGTTTGTCGGTCGGTGAGATCATCTTGTTTTTAACCCTTTGGGAACACCCTAGCAACTCTAATGGTGTGAAATTGAGAGTGATATGGAATAGGCGGCGGAAGAGATTGTGTTTGAAAGTAAAGAGTTTTGTTTCTTCTTTCTTTTTATGGCTTTAAAGACTTTCTTTTTACTTTTTCCTCTTGGGAGTCCTTGAATACCTTTTATATTTTATTGAATCTTGTCTCTTTTTTCCTTTTTGGCACCAGGGGCTCTAATGTAATTTGGTTATTTTGATCTGGTTACTTTTTATTTTTGCATATAAGAAATGGCCACCGAGATTTTTACTGTCCTTCTTGTTTTGAATAAGACAGGAAGTGATACATTTTGGAAGTCACTTGGCAAGGAAGTGAAAGTTGGTTGTGAGATACAATACTGCTACTAGAGACCTGTTATCTTATATAAACATACACACTTGCAAGGACTGTATCCAAGGCTCCGTTGATTAGAAAGTGCCGGATAGGTGCTTTTGGAATATCTTTGAGCCTTCAGTTTGGAACTGAAGAGTAAAGTGACCTTGGAGAGCTTTTTCAAATAAAAGAATTGGATTTCTTCGAGAGGCAAAAACAGAGGAGCTGCTATCTTCCCGCTTTCACTAGTTAAGCTCTGGATTCTGCATAGTGGCAATGGAATAAAGAGTGATATTGCTTCCTGCCAAGGCTTTTTATTGTTTGGAATTTAATTTTTATAATTGGAGCCCCTAAAATATATTTTGTTATTCCTAAAGGGAATTCTACTACTTTACTATTTTTATCCTTTTTTTTATTGATACCTTCCTATTTTTAACTCTTAGCCTTTTTCTTTTGAGAGTTGGTTTTTTTTTTTTACTCTGCATTGGAAACAAGATAGTTAATTATTGGACCTTTTTTATCTCTTTTCCTTTTTAAATTTAAGTTTTTAAATTTTTGCCTTTTTCAAATTATTGATGTATTATTGATATGTAATTGAACCCCTTTTTCCCTTTACTATTCTTTTTCCTTTTTTCTTGTTAAAAAGGATTGTTCTTCTCCCTTTTATAACACTAATTTTTATTTTTATTTTTGTTATTGGCCTTCATTTTTTTTCCTTCCTTCTTTTTGGAATTGGTTCTGACAACCTCTGCAACAATGAGTAGAAGACCTTCAATTCCACAAGTAACGGCTCCCACAACAGAAGAGGCAATACAGAAGATTCTACAAGCAGTAGGTGAGATTGGAAAGAAGTTAGATAAGACAGATGAAAATATAAGGGCTTTACAGCAAACAATGGAGAAATACGGTGAGAGGATGAAGAAAATTGAAGAGCAGCAAGAACAAAGAGACAAGGAAATGAAGAGTTTTAATACCAGATTAAGGGAAGTTGAGAGCGACCATAATGAATCTCTCGAAGTGAAGTTGATAGATCGAATTCTATTTGAGATTCCAAAATGTCGAGGAAGAGAAGGGTGAAAATTTACTGGAGAAAATGACACAGATTTTGGCAGAACTGTTAGAAATAACGGAAGAGAAGATGAGGGATGGAATAGATGAAACATTTCGTGTCTTTACAAGATATGCAACGAGGAATAAGCTTCCAAGAGAAATTCATATTAGATTTACTAAGAAGAGTATTAAATCACAAATTTTGCAAACAGTCAGAGATAAGACGCTGAAGCACAACAATAAAGATGTCACGGTATTGAAACAGATACCAAGAAGAATAAGAGAGAGAGAGGAGAATATGCGTTTTATCCAGAGAATTATTGAAGAGAGGAATAAATTATAGATGGCTAATACCAGAAGGCCTCTTGTTTGTCTGGCGGGAACAAAGACATAGAATCGACACAGTGGAGAAGGCAGAGTCATTCTATGAGAGCTATTTTAGAGGAAAAGAGGGAAACGGAGGACATGAAGAACTGATTGTGGAACTTCCAAAGGAAGGTGCAATGATAAGTGAAGAAGAAGAACAACTTGGAGCAGTAGGCGGTCTACCTAGAGAACAAAAAGAAGTTAGAACGACTAGAGCAAAACAACCTATATATAAGACCTAAATGGAAGGGAAAAATTGATCTCAATGAATATAAATGGACTCAACTCAATTGCTAAAAGAAGGAAAATATTTCATAAATTAGAGAAATTAAAATTTGATATAATTTGTTGCAAGAGGTCCATATTAAAAAGCAAAATGAATATGTATTAAGGCAAAGAAAGTTAGGAAAGCTATTTACATCATTGGCGCAATGTAAAAAAGAGGAGTGGCTTTATATATTAAAGATACAATTACTGCAGAATTGATTTATACAGATGAAGATGGGAGGATTTTAATGGTGGAGATAATAGATAACAACACTAAAATGCTCCTGATAGCAATATATGCACCAAGTGAGAATCAAGAAGAATTCTATAAGAAATTATATCAAAAAGTGATTGAATTAGACTATGCAAATATCTTTCTGATGGGAGATTTTAATGGGATAATTAATGACCAGCTTGATTACAAATCTGAAAGAACCAAAAAGAAAATTAGAAAAAGCTACCCAAGTCCTTCTTTCAAATGATAGAAGAAATGAATATTAAAGACATATGGAGAGAGAGAAATATTGGAAATAAAGAATTTACTTTTTATTCAAATAGACATGAATCATGGTCAAGAATAGATATGGTATGGGCATCTGCAGATATGCTCCCGATATACAGAAAATTCAAATTGAAAGTGGGACCTGGGCGGATCACAATCCATTGACAGTTGCCTGGAAAGGACAGAGGAGAAGATCTAGATGGACATTAAATAATATGATTTTGAAAGAAGAAGAATTTAAAAAGAGAATTGAGACAGAACTTATCTTTTTTTCAAGGAAAATAGAAAAGAAGATACATCACTACAAACTCGTTGGGATGCGATGAAGGCTTATACAAGAGGTTTGATAATTGACTATATAAGGAAAAGAAATATTAAACGGAAGAAGACACTCAAAATCTTGGAAGATGATTTCAGGAAATTGGAAGAAGAATTACAACAATCACCGCAAGGGAAAGATATTAAAAGGAAAATGGATGTGATTAAACATAAAATGGCTTTAATGGACAAGGAAGAAATCGCTCAAAAGATTAAAGGCTAAACAAAATTACTTTGAAAACGGTAATAAGCCAGGAAGGTGGTTAGCGTATAAAATTAGAAAGGAAAGAGAAATAAAGAAAATTAGCCAATTAATAGATGGAAAAGGGAATATACAGCATGGGAACGATGAAAAGAAAAAATTATTCGAGACTACTATGAAAAACTGTACTCTCAAGAAGATATTCTAGAAGAAAAATTGAACAGTATTTACAAAAGACAAGACTACCACAGATACCTGAAGATATTGAGACAATGTTAGAAGGGAACATAACCATGATGGAATTAACAGAAGCCTTGAAGAAACAAAATACAGGAAAAGCACCAGGCCCAGATGGTCTACGAATTTTACAGGACCTTCCAGGAAGTGTTAAGCACTCCCTTCTAGAAGTGATGAATGAAGTTTTATTAAAAAGAGAATACCTGAGACATGGTTGGAAGCTTATATTACCCTAATACCTAAAGAAGAAATGGATCTACAACAAGTTAAAAATTATAGACCTATCTCATTGTTGAATTCAGATTATAAAATTTTTGCTTCAATTTTGGCAGAAAGAATGAAAAGATACTTAAATGAATTTATCCACACGGATCAAAATGGATTTTTGCCAAAACGACAAATTAAGCAAAATGTGAGAATAATTTTAGATACTCTGGAGTATTATGAAACACATTCTGAAAAACAGATGGCACTGATGTTTTTAGATGCTCAAAAGCATTTGACAATGTGAACTGGCGGTTTATGATATTGCAAATGATGCAAATGGGCTTTGGAAAAACTTTATACAAGCTATTGAGGCAATATATAATAATCAAACAGCAAAGATATTGGTAAATGGAGAGCTGACAGAATCTATAGGGATAAGAAAAGGAACCAGACAAGGTTGTCCTCTGTCGCCCCTACTGTTTGTTTTAACACTAGAAGTACTGAATAGAGCTATCAGAGAAGATGAAGAAATAAAAGGAATGAAAATTAAAAAGAAGAATATAAACTA
The DNA here is from genome assembly GCA_009733165.1 of Naja naja. NCBI lineage: Eukaryota > Metazoa > Chordata > Lepidosauria > Squamata > Elapidae > Naja > Naja naja. The sequence continues at coordinate 26,592 of SOZL01000163.1, read as the reverse complement.
CAGGCGTTTGCAGATGATTTGGTATTCATACTAGAGGATCCACTTAAATCAGCACCTAAGTTGATAGAACAAATAGAAGAATATGGAATGGTGGCAGGTTTAAAAATTAATAAAGACAAAACAAAGATCCTAACAAAGAATATGTTAGCAAAACGCAAGAAAGATTTAGAAGATTTATTAGAGATTCAGATTGCAAATAAAGTTAAATATTTGGGAATAAATATAACACCAAGATGCAGTACATTGAAAGAAGATAATTATATAAAACTCAAACAGCAGATAGCGACAGATCTTGAAAGATGGGAAAATATGCAATTATCTCTTATTGGCAGAATATCGACAGTTAAGATGAATGTTTTACCCAGAATCTTATATTTATTTCAGACAATTCCAATTAGACTTGGGAAAGAATACTTTGAAGATTTAAATAAAATCACATCAAAATTCATATGGCAGGGCAAAAAGCCAAGAATCAAATTTAAGCTATTACAAGATGCAAGGTCAAGAGGGGATTCGCACTACCAAATTGGGAATTGTATTATCAAGCTGCAAGCCTGATGTGGGTGAAAGAATGGATAACATTGAGAAACAATAGATTGTTAACTTTAGAGGGTCATGATCTATTACTAGGATGGCATGCTTTCTTATGGTATAAGGGAACTAAAAACAAGGATATTTTAGAAGACACTATGTTCGAGAAGCTTTGTTTTTAAATTGGGAAAAACCAGAAAACAACATTATATACAAATTCCATTATGGGTATCTACTATTGAAGCTTTTTCATATGCAATAATATACAAGAAGGAACAAACAGTTAGATATGAAGAGATTTTAAATGAAAAGGGTGAACTCAAATCGATGCAAACACTACAAGAACAAGGTATAAAAATGAATTGGTTTTCATATTTGCAAGTACAATCTAGATATGATGAGGATGTTAAGACTGAAGGGATTTATAAAAAGCAAACTGAATTAGATAAAATCTTGATGGGCACGAACGAAAAAATGATTAAAAAACTTTATGGTTATCTATTAGAAGTTAGAATGGAAGAGGAGCAGGTTAAGGAAACAATGATTGCTTGGGGAAAAATTTTGGTTATGGGATAGATTTAGAGAGATGGCAAACACTGTGGGATCAGAATTATAAAATGACAATGTCAACTGCATATAAAGAAAATTTGTATAAGATGTTTTACAGGTGGCACCTATCCCGAGAAGGATTGCAAGAATGTTCAAGGACAAATCGGATAAGTGTTGGAAATGTCATCAGATACCTGGCTCCTACTACCACATGTGGTGGACTTGCGTTGATGCTAAAAGATACTGGACTAAAATCCACATGTGGTTGGAAAAATGACACAACAACATATAGACTTGAAACCTGAGATATTCCTGTTGGGAATTGTACCAGAGACATTTAACAAAGAACTGAAATATCTGATTGTTAATGTACTGACAGCCGCTAGAATTGTATTTGCTAAAAACTGGAGAAATGATAAGACACCTATGCAGGAGGAAGTGATTAAGAAGATTTTGGATTGTGCGAAATGAGTAGATTAACATTTGAAATTAGGGATCAAGAAGAAAAGCAGTATTATAAGATATGGAATATGTTCTACCAATGGTTAGACAAAAAGTTTGGTAATGTATTTTTGGGAATATAAAGATAGATAGAACTGTTGAAACAATATAGAGATTATAATATGATAAAGGATTAATAATAATGATTATAGCTTTTCCTTTTTGTAATATTGAGTATGAATAATGAGGGGTAGGCACTGTGATTTTTGACCGACCGACATACTTGAAATTGATATGGATCTATGTGTTGTATGTTTGTTTGTTATGTTTGTGTTTTTGGAAAAATAAAACTTCTTATAAAAAAAAAATTGTACTCAAATTATTTTCACTACTTCTTGGAGAACTGGGAGATATGAATAATAATTGGTCCTTGATTACCTATTTTTCAATATATTCATTAACACAAGCAGATTGAACCAATAGATTATGATATTATGATAAATGATTTATTCCAATTCTTAGATAAACCTAGTTTAAAAATTCATAGCTTTCAGAAAAATATATAATTTGGCAATACGGTAGAGATAGATGTGCATAAATAAAACCTAATAGAAAAATACCTTCAGCAACCTGGACTTGACAAATTATGGAATCCCATATAAGAACAAATGGATTGGAGCTCCAATGTAGATCTCTCATTAAAGTGTCCTTTATACTTGGTTGATACTATTATGTATGTATACTGATCACTGCTTACAATAAACTGGTAGTAGTAACTAATTTATTAGATAAGCAGTCATATAACTTGATCATTTTGTTACTGATGCACCAGAAAAAGGATGAGAGATAAAACTTAAAAAGACTCTTTAAGATGATCTATTAAAATGTTGTGTTGAATTCTAATAAAATTATGGTAAATTTCTAGTGAATTTGTAGACAATGATTCACTGTGATATTTAATACCTGATGTATTTTCAGAGATATATAGTGTTTCAAATATTTGTTGGAAATGTAATTATAAAGAAGGTATTTTTAATTATATGCAGCTGACTAGTGATAAGGCAAAAAATATGGCAACTAGAGTTATGTTTCAATCCAGAAGAATCTTAAAATACGTATAGAATAAAACCAGTGTTTTTGGACTTCTTTATGAGGAATTGGTGAAAATACAGAACTTATAATTTAAGTCAGTCCTTTTTACCTGCCATGGTTGCAGCCTTGGAGCACCCAAACTCTCTTTGACCCCCTTCCTTCTCTTCCTGGAACTGGAGGAATATGCAGCATTCAAGGCATGGACCAGAGTCTGAATGAAAGTATACAAATAGAGGTAATTTATGATCTGCCTTCTGTTTCTTTTCTTCTGGGTATCCAGTGGGGCTTTCTGGGTGCATCTTCTCTGGCCTTTGACAGAAAAGATGTGCTTTGAAAGAGAACAGCGGAAATAATGATCTTCAACCTGGGGCTCCACAAATAAATTGGGTTCAAAGAGATGATATATTTGCCTAGATTTCGCTGAAAAGCGAAGGCCCAAATACTATGGACATATTTAAGAATTTTGTGTCTTCTAATTGCAATATGACCCAAGACTGTCAAGATCCAGACTTTCCCTTCAATGGGTCCTGGCAGACGCCTCAGTGCTAAATGGAAAAGAAGAAGTCTATCCCAAATGGAATTGTATTCCATGAAGTGAACAAAGACGTTGACTTGTCTCCACTTAGAGAGGGCCTCCCTGAGGGATGCTGTATGACCAGTTGTTGAGAACAGTTGTGATATAACAACACAAATTCCATTCTGGACAAACATGGGAGTTAAAGTCCTCATGAAATTCGCTCCCTCCACTGTGTCTGAAGCAAAGACACCAATGAAGGTCCATCTGAAATGGAGCAGCAGCTGGACAATTCCTGGGTTCTGGATCCCTTGTTTTGGGAGCATCAGGTGGAAAAAGGGGAATTGACATTTATCAGTCAGAGTATTTGAAACAGGTTCAACACTGATCTGAAAAAGCAATGAAGAATGCAGTGTTATATTTGGAGTCAGAACAAGTCCCAAACACTAGATTTTAATAGCTCCTTATCGGTTCTCATGACCACATTAGTATAATTTATTATAGCCATTAAGCTATGTTAAAATGCATAATGTAGAACACAGAACATTAACGAATATATGTGTTAAGTCTGCATGAAGAGTCAGACGCGAAGAGTTCCAGCAAAGAGTTTATTCAGTGACTACAGCTCGAATGGACCCGTCCTGGCTTGGCTACGGCTGCCTCTTATAGCCTGCAGCCGTAGTTGCCAGCCAATGGGAGTGCAGGGTTTCTTCCGCACTATTTAAACCAATACCATTTGACATTTTACAAGAACAGTTCAAATAAACCAATAACATTCAAACCTACATACATAACACCCCTCCCCACTAGGTTCAGTCCATACCAAACCCCAACCTATCTAATGTATTCCTTTAAATAGGTGGGGCTCTTGCGTGTACGTTGAGACCTTCGTGGTTCAGAAGTTTTAACGTTCTCACCCAGTGAGAGGGAAATGTGTCTGCTGACATTTCCCTGTTGGGACTTCCTGTGAAAGGAGACCCTGTTAGACTGTTAGAATCTGGTCTCTCCTCCCAACCCATCTCCATTCCAATGTCAGCACCCAAGTCAGGTAGTGATGTGCAATCTTCCACTTCTAAGGATGGATCTTGGCATTGTGACAGGGTTCGGGATGGTTCCTGTCGCAATGGCTCGTTACACATGGGGGTGATTCTTGCTTGCTGATTTTCCTCCTGTTCCCCTCCTTCCCCTAGAAGAGACATCAGGTGAGGGACCCAGAGAGAGACAGGGGCGATGTTCCTAAGGGAACCTGGATCTAAGTTGGTCAATGTGCCTGCTCCAGAGGAGGCCATCCTCTGTTTGTACCCTGTAAGAACGAGGGCCAGTGATGTGAGTTATTTCAGCAGGAATCCACAAAGGTTCACCTATAAGGTTCCTAGCATATACAGAATCTCCCACACTGAAAGAACGAACTTTGGAAGTGGAATCCAGTGGTGCGTTGGGTGCGTAAGTGGGATGAAGGCGGTCAAGGGAAGACCTAAGTTTCCTGCCCATCAACAACTCTGCTGGGGACAAGTTATTTGATGGGCTAGGAGTGATGTGTTGAACACTAAGAAGTTTTTCAAGCTTCTCAGTGATGTCCCCAGGACCCAGCTGCTGAAGCTTCTCTTTGGTGAAGCGTACCATGCGTTCAGCCCGGCCATTGGCCGAAGGGTGCCCAGGGGCAGTGAGGGCATGTCTGATGCCCTGTTGAGCTAGAAAGGATTCAAAAATGTTAGATGTGAATTGAGGGCCATTGTCAGAAACAAGGACATCTGGTAGCCCATGGGTGACAAACAATTTTCTGAGCTGCTTGATGACAGCCTCAGTTGTAGTGGATGTCATGGGAATTACCTCTAGCCATTTGGAATATGCATCTACTATAAGCAGAAAAGTGTGCCCTCTGGTAGGGCCTGCGAAATCAATGTGGATCCTAGACCATGGGCCCCTAGGACATTCCCATTCCTGTGTGGGGCGTGAGGTGGAGCAGGCCTGACTACCTGGCAATTGGGACAAGATGCTACCTAGTTTTCAACCATTTTGTCAATACCTGGCCACCATACATAACTCCTGGCCAAACCTTTCATCCTTACAATCCCAGGATGACCCTCATGTAACATTTCCAAAACCTCTCTTTGCAGTTTTGCAGGAATAACCACCCTGTTACCCCACAAAATACATCCTCTTAATACAGATAATTCAGTTTGCCTGGACTTAAAAGGTTGGGCAAGGTGAGGTAGATCTTGAAGAGGCCAACCTTTCTTAATCCAGCCCATAACAGGTGCTAATACAGCATCTTTGGTAGTTTCTCTGGCAATCTCAGCAGCATGGACTGGAAGCTTAGCAACGGTCTCCAGGAAAAAGGTGTGAGTTTCAAGTTCAAAGTCCTCCTTGTGGCAAGGTAGTGGGCAACGACTCAGTGCATCAGCATGTCCAATGTCCTTGCCAGGCCTGTGAATCAGTTTGTATGAATAGGCTGCAAGAAATTCAGTCCATCTCAGCATTCTTGGTGACAGGATATTAGGTGTAGGTTTGTCTCCTGCCACAATGCCTAATAAAGGTTTGTGATCTGTAACAATGGTGAATGACCTGCCATACAGATATTCATGAAATTTCTTAACAGCTGCAACGACTGCTAATGCCTCCTTGTCCAGTTGGCTATAATTCCTCTCTGCTTTGGACAAAGTGCGAGAGTAAAATGCAATAGGGGCTTCCCTTCCACTGGGAAGCCTGTGACTCAAACCCCCACTCCAAAAGGGGATGCATCACAAATCAGAATAACAGGCAAATTCTCAGAGAACTGTATCAATACAGCATCAGATGTGATTAGTCTCTTAATACTGTTAAATGCTGATTGTTCCTTCCTCCCCAGATCCAAACAGCTTTTTATCAAGCAGGCGATGTAAAGGCTCAGCAATGGATGCTTTGTGAGGTAGAAACATGTGATAAAAGTTAATAAGTCCAAGGAAGGCTTGTAAGTCTGTCTTGCGTCTAGGTTTAGGGGCTTCCTTGATTGCTTTAACCTTGGCATCAGTAGGGTGGATGCCATGCTTGTCAATCATGTACCCCAGGAACTCAACTCTGTCTGTTTTGAGTGTGCATTTGTCTTCCTTGACTTTTAAACCCGCTTTTCTGAATCTGGTAAGGACTTCTCTGAGTCTCTCTTGAAGCTGAGTGTCATTTTCAGCAGAGATTAACACATCATCAAAGTAAGGCACTACCCCTGGCAGTCCTTGCAACATTCTTTCCATAAGGCTTTGAAAAATGCCAGGTGCCACGCTTACTCCAAATTGTAGTCTTTTACATTTGAAGGCACCTCTATGAGTCACAATTGTTTGTGCCTCTGCAGTGGCATCATCAACTGTTAATTGTTGATATGCCTGAGCCAAGTCCAGTTTGGCAAATACTGTCCAAGGGAATGGAGCAGATGATGCACAACTGGTACTGGGTATGCGCTCTGCTGCAGCGCATGGTTAAGTGTCCCCTTATGGTCACCACAGATTCTCACTGACCCATCAGCCTTGACTGGTGTGACTATGGGTGTTTCCCATCTGGAGTGGTCAGTAGGCTCTAAAACCCCTTGAGCAATAAGTTTATCTAATTGTGCATCAATTTTTTTCCTTTAAAGCAAATGGAACCCTCCTGGGCTTTAAACGAATTGGGGGCACCTTGGGGTCTAGGCTGAAAGCAATAGGGGTCCCCATATACTTGCCCAGTCCTTCGCTGAAGACCTCAGGAAACTGAGACTTCAAGGCCTCCTCCCATTCAGAGTTGCTCACGTGATTGATGCCAGTCACCCTGATGCCTAGTGGCTTGAACCACTCAAGTCCCAGCAAGCTTGGGCGATCCTTGTCCACGATGGTCAGGGGCAAACGTTTGGTGTGGCCTTTAAACTGCACGTTGAAATCTCTTGCTCCAACTACTGGAATCTTGTTCCCTTGGTAGTCTTTAAGAGTCAGTGCTTGCTTCTGGAAATGCTTCTTCTGAATGTTGGGAAAGAGTCTGTGGATAGTGTCCCATGACACCATAGATAAATAAGAGCCTGAGTCCACTTCCATTTGGCAAGGCCTTCCTTCAATAAACACCTTCACGTGTACTTTTCTGCTTTTTAAGGGTGAAGAATGACCAATAGTGATTGTTTGGTGAGTTTCATTCTTCCCATTTGCTTCTGAATTTCGCCCCATCTTTTCCAGGAAATTGTTGGGCTTAAAGTCTTTGTCAGGAAATTTTTTCCTACTAGGTGGAGTTCTGGATGATTTGCAGACTCTGGCTATGTGACTGTTTCTCACAACGTAGGCAGATGGAGTCAAAGAACTTGCATTCAGTGCGGGGTGGCCCCCCCACAGCCTCTGCAATAGAATCCTTGCCTGTTTTTCCCAGAGTCTTTTCTCTTCTTCTCCATTCTGAGTCTAAAAATCCCTCCTCTGCCTCACTGCCATCTGAATCAGAGTCTATTTGTTCGCAATGGGCTGTTGTGGATTTTTCCACATCAGAATGGCTTGAGGCCTGGCTTGAGGCCTTGTTAATCTTTTCATGGCCGCTGCTGAGGACTTGGTGGCTTCCGCTGAAACAGCTTCTTCAATGGCCTCTTTAAACGTGATCTTAGGTTTCATTAATAGTTTGCTTTGTAAGACCTTATCTTTGAGGCCTAAAACAAACCGATCACGCATGGCCTCTTCTAAGTTGGTAAAGTCACAAGCACCCCAATGTCCCTTAAACTTGCCACGAAGTCATTAACATTCTCGCTATCCCCTTGATCCCGACGGTAAAATTCATGTCTCTTAATGAGGCACGATACTTGTGGGATGTAATGGGTTCTTAAAAGTTTCTCTAAATCGGGCCATTCCATTACCTTCAGCTCTGCTGCTCCCGCTAACGCCTTCGCCATTTTGAAGACTGCCGGACCGCAGTGCGTGAGAAATACTGTTATTTATGTAGGTTTGAATGTTATTGGTTTATTTGAACTGTTCTTGTAAAATGTCAAATGGTATTGGTTTAAATAGTGCGGGAAGAAACCCTGCACTCCCATTGGCTGGCAGCTACGGCTGCAGGCTATAAGAAGCAGCCGTAGCCAAGCCAGGACTGGGTCTATTCGAGCTGTAGTCACTTAATAAACTCTTTGCTAGAACTCCTCGCGTCTGACTCTTCATGCAAACATAACACTGGCGACGAGGGTGGGATTTCCCTCAAAGAGACGCGACGACGAACAAGCAACTGAGCGAGATGGCTGCGCTGAACCCCCCCAGCACCGTTCGATCCGGCGACGGAAGACTGGGAATCGTATGCGGATCGTTTCCACATGTTCCTGGAGGGGAACGATCTCGCCAGCATCCCCGAGAGACGGAAGAGGGCGGTCTTTCTCACGCACTGCGGTCCGGCAGTCTTCAAAATGGCGAAGGCGTTGGCGGGAGCAGCAGAGCTGAAGGTAATGGAATGGCCCGATTTAGAGAAACTTTTAAGAGCCCATTACGCCCCACAAGTATCGTGCCTCATTAAGAGACACGAATTTTACCGTCGGGATCAAGGGGATAGCGAGAATGTTAATGACTTCGTGGCAAGTTTAAGGGACATTGGGGTGTTTGTGACTTTACCAACTTAGAAGAGGCCATGCGTGATCGGTTTGTTTTAGGCCTAAAAGATAAGGTCTTACAAAGCAAACTTTTAATGAGACCTAAGATCACGTTTAAAGAGGCCATTGAAGAAGCTGTTTCAGCGAAGCCACCAAGTCCTCAGCTGCGGCCATGAAAAAGATTAACAAGGCCTCAAGCCAGGCCTCAAGCCATTCTGATGTGGAAAAATCCACAACAGCTCATTGCGAACAAATAGACTCTGATTCTGATGGCAGTGAGACAGAGGAGGGATTTTAAACTCAGAATGGAGAAGAAAGAAAAGACTCTGGGAAAAACAGGCAAGGATTCTATTGCAGAGGCTGTGGGGGGCCACCCCGCACTGAATGCAAGTTCTTTGACTCCATTTACCTACGTTGTGAGAAACGGGGTCACATAGCCAGAGTCTGCAAATCATCCAGAACTCCACCAGTTAGGAAGAAAATTCCTGATAGAGACTTTAAGCCCAACAATTTCCTTGAAAAAATGGGGCGAAATTTAGAAGCAAATGGCAAGAATGAAACTCACCAAACAATCACTATTGGTCATTCTTCACCCTTAAATAGCAGAAAAGTACACGTGAAGGTGTTTATTGAAGGAAGGCCTTGCCAAATGGAAGTGGACTCAGGCTCTTATTTATCTATGGTGTCATGGGACACTATCCACAGACTCTTTCCCAAAATTCAGAAAAAGCATTTCCAGAAGCAAGCACTGACTCTCAAAGACTACCAAGGGAACAAGATTCCAGTAGTTGGAGCGAGAGATTTCAACGTGCAGTTTAAAGGCCACACCAAACGTTTGCCCCTGACCATCGTGGACAAGGATCGCCCAAGTTTGCTGGGACTTGAGTGGTTCAAGCCACTTGGCATCGAGGTGACTGGCATCCATCACGTGAGCAGTTCTGACTGGGAAGAGTCCTTGAAGTCTGAGTTTCCAGAGGTCTTCAGCGAAGGACTGGGCAAGTATATGGGGACCCCTATTGCTTTCAGCCTAGACCCCAAGGTGCCCCAATTCGTTTAAAGCCCAGGAGGGTCCCATTTGCTTTAATGGAAAAAATTGATGCACAATTAGATAAGCTCATTGCTCAAGGGGTTTTAGAGCCTACTGACCACTCCAGATGGGAAACACCCATAGTCACACCAGTTAAGACTGATGGGTCAGTGAGAATCTGTGGTGACTACAAGGGACGCTTAACCATGCGCTGCAGCAGAGCGCATATCCTGTACCAGTTGTGCATCATCTGCTCCATTCCCTTGGCAGGGGTACAGTATTTGCTAAACTGGACTTAGCTCAGGCATATCAACAATTAACAGTTGATGATGCCACTGCAGAGGCACAAACAATTGTGACTCATAGAGGTGCCTTCAAATGTAAAAGACTACAATTTGGAGTAAGCGTGGCACCTGGCATTTTTCAAAGCCTTATGGAAAGAATGTTGCAAGGACTGCCAGGGGTAGTGCCTTATTTTGATGATGTATTAATCTCTGCTGAAAATGACACTCAGCTTCAAGAAAGACTCAGAGAAGTCCTTACCAGATTCAGAAAAGCGGGTTTAAAAGTCAAGGAAGACAAATGTACACTCAAAACAGACAGAGTTGAGTTCCTGGGGTATATGATTGACAAGCATGGCATCCACCCTACTGATGCCAAGGTTAAAGCAATCAAGGAAGCCCCTAAACCTCGATGCAAGGCAGATTTACAAGCCTTCCTTGGACTTATTAACTTTTACCACATGTTTCTACCTAACAAAGCATCTATTGCTGAGCCCTTACATCGCGTGCTTGATCAGAAAGCTGTTTGGATCTGGGGGCGGAAGGAACAGTCAGCATTTAACAGTATTAAGAGACTAATCACGTCTGATGCTGTGTTGATACAATTCTCTGAGAATTTGCCTGTTGTTCTGACTTGTGATGCATCCCCTTTTGGAGTGGGGGGTTGAGTCACAGGCTTCCCAATGGAAGGGAAGCCACAATTGCATTTTACTCTCGCACTTTGTCCAAAGCAGAGAGGAATTATAGCCAATTGGACAAGGAGGCTTTAGCAGTTGTTGCAGCTGTTAAGAAATTTCATGAATATCTGTATGGCAGGTCATTCACCATTGTTACAGATCACAAACCTTTACTAGGCATTGTGCCAGGAGACAAACCTACACCTAATATCCTGTCACCAAGAATGCTGAGGTGGACTGAATTTCTTGCAGCCTATTCCTACAAACTGATTCACAGGCCTGGCAAGGACATTGGACATGCTGATGCACTGAGTCGTTGCCCACTACCTTGCCACAAGGAGGACTTTGAACTTGAAACTCACACCTTTTTCCTGGAGACCGTTGCTAAGCTTCCAGTCCATGCTGCTGAGATTGCCAGAGAAACTACCAAAGATGCTGTATTAGCACCTGTTATGGGCTGGATTAAGAAAGGTTGGCCTCTTCAAGATCTACCTCACCTTGCCCAACCTTTTAAGTCCAGGCAAACTGAATTATCTGTATTAAGAGGATGTATTTTGTGGGGTAACAGGGTGGTTATTCCTGCAAAACTGCAAAGGGAGGTTTTGGAAATGTTACATGAGGGTCATCCTGGGATTGTAAGGATGAAAGGTTTGGCCAGGAGTTATGTATGGTGGTCAGGTATTGACAAAATGGTTGAAAACTGGGTAGCATCTTGTCCCAATTGCCAGGTAGTCAGGCCTGCCCCACCTCACGCCCCACACAGGAATGGGAATGTCCTAGGGGCCCATGGTCTAGAATCCACATTGATTTTGCAGGCCCTACAAGAGGGCACACTTTTCTAGTGCTAGTAGATGCATACTCTAAATGGCTAGAGGTAATTCCCATGACATCCACTACAACTGAGGCTGTCATCAAGCAGCTCAGAAAATTGTTTGTCACCCATGGGCTACCAGATGTCCTTGTTTCTGACAATGGCCCTCAATTCACATCTAACATTTTTGAATCCTTTCTAGCTCAACAGGGCATCAGACATGCCCTCACTGCCCCTGGGCACCCTTCGGCCAATGGCCGGGCTGAACGCATGGTACGCTTCACCAAAGAGAAGCTTCAGCAGCTGGGTCCTGGGGACATCACTGAGAAGCTTGAAAAACTTCTTAGTGTTCAACACATCACTCCTAGCCCATCAAATAACTTGTCCCCAGCAGAGTTGTTGATGGGCAGGAAACTTAGGTCTTCCCTTGACCGCCTTCATCCCACTTACGCACCCAACGCACCACTGGATTCCACTTCCAAAGTTCGTTCTTTTAGTGTGGGTGATTCTGTCTATGCTAGGAACCTTATAGGTGAACCTTTGTGGATTCCTGCTGAAATAACTCACATCACGGGCCCTCGTTTTTACAGGGTACAAACAGAGGATGGTCTCTTCTGGAGCAGGCACATTGACCAACTTAGATCCAGGTTCCCTCAGGAACATCGACCCTGTCCCTCTCTAGGTCCCTCACCTGATGTTCCTTCTAGGGGGAAGGAGGGGAACAGGAGGAAAATCAGCAAACAGGAATCAACCCCATGTGTAACGAGCCATTGCGACAGGAACCATCCCGAACCCTGTCACAAAGCCAAGATCCATCCTTAGAAGTGGAAGATTGCACATCACTACCTGACTTGGGTGCTGCATTGGAATGGAGATGGGTTGGGAGGAGAGACCAGATTCTAACAGTCTAACAGGGTCTTCTTCCTCAGGAAGTCCCAACAGGGAAATGTCAGTAGACACATTTCCCCTCTCACTGGGTGAGAACGTTAAAGCTTCTGAACCACGAAGGTCTCAACGTACACGTAAGAGCCCCACCTATTTAAAGGAATACATTAGATAGGTTGGGGTTTGGTATGGACTGAACCTAGTGGGGAGGGGTGTTATGTATGTAGGTTTGAATGTTATTGGTTTATTTGAACTGTTCTTGTAAAATGTCAAATGGTATTGGTTTAAATAGTGCGGGAAGAAACCCTGCACTCCCATTGGCTGGCAGCTACGGCTGCAGGCTATAAGAAGCAGCCGTAGCCAAGCCAAGACTGGGTCTATTCGAGCTGTAGTCACTTAATAAACTCTTTGCTGGAACCTCTTCTGTCTCTCGGGGATGTCGGCGAGGTCGTTTCCTTCCAGGTACATCTGGAAGCGATCCGCATACGATTCCCAGTCTTCCGCCGCCGGATCGAATGGGGCTGGGGGGGTGCTGAGCGCAGCCATCTCGCTCTGTTGCTTGTTCTTCGCGTCGTCTTCTCTTCAGGGAAATCCCATCCTCGTCGCCAGTGTTAAGTCTGCATGAAGAGTCAGACGCGAGGAGTTCCAGCAAAGAGTTTATTAAGTGACTACAGCTCGAATGGACCCGTCCTGGCTTGGCTACGGTTGCCTCTTATAGCCTGCAGCCGTGGTTGCCAGCCAATGGGAGTGCAGGGTTTCTTCCCGCACTATTTAAACCAATACCATTTGACATTTTACAAGAACAGTTCAAATAAACCAATAACATTCAAACCTACATACATAACAGAAAGTATCCCCTGAAAGGGCAGGTTCAAAGACATCAAGAGACCAAATCTGGTCAGAGTTATCCATGCCTCTCTTTTACGCCCCTGGGATAGAGCAACAGGCCTTCTGCTCTTAGGAAAGAGCTCCAAGGCCTTCAGTTGACATGGAATTATCGTGATTGTTCTGATGTGCCCTGATCCAGACGGCTGAAGCATTAAAACAAGACCTTGATCCAAAGAAAAGTCATACTGTCATACTGCAAGTGAGAATTTGGAAGGAAATGCTACTTAGTGGGCCTTTGACTATTAAGAAAACTCTTCATTTGAAAAGCCCCTGAATGCCATTGTTTTCTTTTTTCATATAAAACTTTTTATTTTTATCACAACAAAAAACAAACATAAAACCTTCTTTCTGTTCCACAGTGTGTCAGTTGAGTACATATTTCTTTGTGCACAAAATATTAACATACATATTTAACTTGCATATATTTATAATCATTCTGATCAATGTTTTATATCGCATATGTCACTTATTCTATTATCCTTAGTTTTATAATCATTAAATTTTAATAATATATTTCAAGTTCATTTTCTTACTCTATCTATTTATCAATAACAATATATTATGCTATACTTATATAATTCGATTCTTTACTCTTTTATCCAGCCATTCATAAAATAAATTCCAAATTTTATAATAGTCTTTTTCTTCTTGTTCACTAATCGCCATTGTCAATCTACTCATTTCTGCACATTCCATTATTTTCTTAATTATTTCCTCTTCTGTCAGAATTTTTCATTTCTCCAATTTTGTGCAAATACAGTCCTAGCTGCTGTTAATATATTAATAATCAAATATGTTAACTCTTTGTTATAACCCTCAGGCAGAATTCCCAATAAAGATGTCTCTGGTTTTAAGTCAGATTGTTTTATCATCTTCTGCAGCCACGTGTGTATTCTAGTTCCATACTTTTTAGCCTCTGTGCATGTCCACCACATGTGGCAGTATGATCCTGGTAGCTTCTGACATTTCCAGCACTTTGCTGACTTATCTTCAAACATCTTAGCAATTCTCATTGGGGATAGATGCCACCTGTAAAACATCTTATACAAATTCTCTTTATAGGCCGTTAACATAGTTAATTTATACTTTCTAGACCATATTATCTGCCATTTATCAAGATCTATTCTGTATCCAAAATTTCCCCATGCAATCATTGTTTCTTTTACTTGTTCATCCTCTAACTTCACTCCTAATAAATAACCATATAGTTTTTAATCAACTTCTCATCAGTGCCTGTTAGGATTTTATCCAATTCAGTCAATTCCTTATAAAACCCAGTCATCTTAATGTCTTTTTCATACCTTGTGCTTATTTGCAAATACGAATACCAATTTATATTTATCCCTTGTAAGTCAAATTCTTGCTTTGTTTTGAGTTCACTCTTTTCATTTAAAATTTCATCATATCTAATTAAGTGTTCCTTTTAAATAGCTGTGGATATGTAAAAGCTTCTAAAGTTGATAACCAGACTGGTATTTTCAAATAATGATAGTCTCTTATTTTTTCCCATACTGTTAATAAAGCATCTCTAATGTAATGTCTCCTAAAATATCCATGTGTCTTACTTTCTTTATACCATAAAAATGCATGCCAACCCAATTGTAAATCATGCCCTTCTAACGTTAGTAAGCTGGCATTTTTCAGTACAATCCATTCCTTCATCCACATCAATATTGTTGCCTGATAATATAATTCCCAATTGGGTAATCCAAAACCCCTCTCAACCTTGCATCCTGTAATAATTTTATCTTGATTCTTGCCTTTTCCCCCTGCCAAATAAATTTCATCATCATTTTATTTAAGCCTTCAAAAAGAAATTTTCAGTCTTATTGGAATCGTTTGAAATAGATACAGTATTTTTGGCAGTATGTTCGTTTTAATTGTCGCTATTTTACCTATTAAAGATAGTGGTAGATTTTTCCATTTTTCTAGATCTATCGCAATCTGTTGTAATAATCTGTCGTAGTTATTTCCTTTTAAGTGTTCCACATCTAGCTGTCATTTGTATCCCTAAGTAGTTCACTTTTTTGTAATTTGAATATTTAGTTTGTCCATTAGTCTTTTCTTTTGTTTTTCTGTCATATTTTTCACCAAAATTTTGGTTTTTTCTTTGTTTATTTTCAGTCCTGCTACTTCACCAAACTCCTCTATTTCTCTAATCAACTTTGAGCCTGTTTCCAATGGTTCTTCCAATATGAAAACCAAACCTTCTGCAAAGGCTTGTAATTTATACTCTTCATTTTTATTTTCATTCCCTTTATTTCTCCATTTTTCTAATATTTCTATTAATTCTATTCAAGACTTCCAATGTCAATACAAATAATAATGGTGATAACGGACAGCCTTGTCTAGTTCCTTTTAGAATGTTGAAGTTTTCTGTCAATTCTCCATTTATCATTACTCTTGCTGTTTGCTTATTATATATCGCTTTTAATGCATTCATATACCTGTCTCCAAAACCCACCTCCTCCAATTGCATCAACATAAACTGCCAATTCACATTGTCAAACGCTTTCAGTGCATCTAAAAACACTAATGCCATTCGTTTCTCTGAGTAAGTTTCATAATATTCCAAAGTGTTCAATATTATCCTCATATTGTTTTTTATTTGTTTCTTGGGCAGAAATCCATTTGATCTGAATGTATAAAATAGTTTAAATATCTTTTTAGTCTTTCTGCCATTATTAAAGCAAATATTTTATAATCAGCATTTAGCAGGGATATTGGTCTATAATTTTTATTTGTTGTGGGTCAGTATCTTCTTTTGGTATAAATGGTTACACTTATATGCTTCTCTCCATGAATCGGTATTTTATTTATTGTCAAAACCCCATTCAATACTTCCAACATTGTAGTAGAGATTGTTTTCTGAATTGTCTTATAAAATTCAGCTGGTAGCCCATCCGGGCCAGGAGCTTTTCCAGTATTTTGTGTATTTATTGCTTCTGTCAACTCCATCATTGTTATTTTTCATCTAACATGGTCTTTAGTTCCTCGGGTATTTTCGGTAGTTCTGCCTCTTGTAGATATTGCTGTACTTTGTTTTCTAATACTGCCCCTTGATCATATAGTTTCTCATAAAATTTCTGTACTATTTTTTCTTCTCTTCATTTTCATAACATAACATGCCATTTTCATCCATTAATTGTGGTATTCTCTTTCATTCTTTTTTTTAATTTGTATGCTAACCATCTCCCTGGTTTATTTGCATTTTCAAAGTAGTTATGTTTAGCTCCTCTAATCTTCTTCTTTTTCCATTAGTCCAATCTTATGTTTAATTATATCCATTTGATTTTTGGTATTTTTGTGTTGTGGATATTTTTGTAAATCTTTCTCCAGTTTTTATACTCTTGTTCTAAAAATTGTGTTTGTCTCTTTTTAATATTCTTTCTTCTTGTATAAGTTATAATTACCCCTCTGATATACGCTTACATAGTGTCCCATACATTTTGTAATGAGGTTTCTCCTGGTTTGTTTTCTTTAGGGAAGAAAGCCAACTCTTTTTCCAGGTGTTTAATAAATTCTTTTTCTTTCAAAATTGAATTATTCAAACTCCATCTTGATCTTTTCTTCTGTCCTTTCCACTTAATCCTTATTGGATAGTGGTCAGCCCAAATGTTTGTATCAATATTTTTTTTAATTCATATTTATATGCCGCCCTTCTCCGGAGACTCAGGGCGGCTTACAATTTTGGAGTACAACCCAATGCGCTCAGCAATAGCCTTCATTCCATTGTATATGCCTGCTTATTACTAGGCGGCATTTTTACAAAGTCAGCTTATTGCCCCCAACAATCTTGGGTCCTCAATTTACCTACCTCGAGAGGATGGAAGGCTGAGTCAACCTTGAGCCTGGTGGGATTCAAGCCTGCACTAATTGCAGGCAGCTGGAACTAAGTGCTAGGCATTTAACAGCCTGCACCACCAAGGCATTTGCTTCTTGGATATTAGGTATTAAATCTGTTGACATCCAAATCATGTCTATTCTTGACCATGATAAATGTCTATTTGAGTAAAATGTAAATTGTCTATTTTTGCTATTCAATTCTCTCCATATATCTTTGATACTCAGCTCCTCCACCATCTTAAAAAGATTGAGGTAATATTTTCCTGTTCTTCTTATTTGTTTTCTGTGTTTTATAGTCCAGTTCAGTATTTACAATTGCATTAAAATCTCCAAGAATGCATAACTTATCATAATCCAGTTCAATTATTTTATTATGTAAACTCTTATAAAATTGGTCTTGCTGGTTATTGGGAGCATAGATTGCAATTAAAAGTACTTTTGGGTTATTGTCTGTTATTATAACCATCAATATTTTTCCTTCTTCATTTGCATAGATTTGTTTGGCTTTAATTGTATTTCTAATATATAAGGCGACTCCTCTTTTATTTTGTTGTGCCAATGATGTAAATATAGTCCCAGTTCTAGAACAATTCAACAAATATTCGTGTTGTCTTTTGATATGCACTCCTTGTAAGGAGATTATATCCATGTTTAATTTTCCTAGTTTATGAAATATCTTTTTCCTTTTAATAGCAGAATTTAATCCATTTATATTTATACAAATCAATTTCTTTTCCTCTTCCATTATTTATAGTTTATAGTTAGGATTTATTGCTCTTGTTGTTCTCTGTTCCCTTGCTTCTGTAATTATCATTTGGCCACCTACTGTTCCCTCCTCCTGTCTCCTCTCCTCCCTTTGTTCCTTCTCCATTTCCATTGCCATTTCTGCTTGTATTTTAAGTTCCTCTTCTCTTGCTCGGTTGTCTACTGTTCTTCCAAAGTATTGATCATAGAATAATTCTGCACTCTCCACTGAGTCAGTTCTATGTCTTTGTTCTCACCAAATAAATGTCAAACCTTCCAGAATCAGCCATCTATAGTTAATTTCTTTTTGATTAACATCTTTGTCAAGAATTGATATTCTCTTCTTAAATCTCTCACTTTTCTTGGTATTTGTTTCAAGGCTATAACGTTTTTCCTTTGTACTTCAATAGATTGTCTCTTGCCTTCTGCAGTATTGCAGTTCTTATTGTTTTCTTGGTAAATCTCACATGTACTTCTCTGGGTAGTTTGTTTCTCATTGCATATCTGGTAAATACTCGATGTTCTGTCTCACCTTCACTTCCCAGAAGCTAAGGTACGTTAGCCAACACAGAAAAGACACACTGGCCTGTTTGTTTCACCTTCCCTTCCCTTGAAGGCAAGGAGCGTTAGCTCACGCAGAGGAGTCACGCTGGCCTCTCGCCAAAATCCCCGTTATCTCTCCGACAAGAGCGTTGGCAGTCACCCAAGTTCTCAATGCCAACTCCAAGAAGCAATGTAATAATCCCAGAGAATTGCTTTCCTTTCAGAGTCCAAAAATCAAGCACACAGACGGAAGCTTCCGATGCAGATGACACTTTGTCACGAACAGAGTCTGCAGCGTAGGCACACCCACTTTTATACCTGGTGGGGTGTGGTCCAGCTCAATCTCTGGCCCTCCCATGCCCCCTACGCTGCTGCTGACGTTTCTCCCTCCGACGTTGCCTGGGATCAAGCCAGGAACCTTCCTCCTCTTTCTCTTGTCGTGGCTTTCCTGCTACACGTCTCTCAGGCAGTTCCTCCTGGCTTTCCGAGGAAACCTGAGGCATTGCCAGAGGGAAGGTCCTGGGAGGGAGACCTTGCCAAGGAGGAGGAAGGTCCTGGGAGGGAGACCTTGCCAAGGAGGAGATCCTGGGGAGGAAGGCCCTGGTGAGGGAGGCCTTGCTCGTTCCTCCTCTCCTTCTTCATCATCATCCAGGTCCTCTTCCTCTGTCAGCACAGGCTCACGAGGCGGAGCCACAACAACTCGATATATTTCATCCATTCCATCCATCACTTTTTCTTTAGTCATCTCCAAGGGTTCTGCTAGTATTTCTGTCATAATTTCTTTAAGGTTTTCTCCCTTTTCTTTCTCAATATGTTGAAATCTTAGATAGAAATCAGCCTTTTCCATTTCCCAAAATATTGAATCTTTCCCTTTCTCCCTTTTGACCTTTGTCAGTCTATTATCTATTTCTCCCACTTTCTTATCTGTTTTATCACCTCTTTCTTCCATCTTCTGTATTTTTCTCCATATATCGTTAATACCTGTTGTATATCTCCTTCCATCTTCTCCATCCTTTCCTCCAGCTTCTCCATTCTACCCTCTGCAGGCTTCCCTTGGACTTGTATTACTTGTAACATTGACTTGATTTCTTGCATAGAAGTCTCCTTTTCTTTATCTTTCTCCTGCCATAACATCATAGTAATAGATTGTTAACCAGCTGGGTTCAGCAATGAGGAAGTAGGAATTGATGATCCTGTAGGTATTCTCTTATTCATGTCAAATCAAATTATAATCCATTCGCAAAAACCCAAAGGAAGATAAAAACCAATCTTCAAATTCTTCTCTGCCTTAATCCAGTTTTATCCAATAAAAAAGAGGAGCAAAAAGAAGAAGAAAAAGAAAGAGAGAAAAAAGGAGACAAAAAACAATCATGGAATTGATGAAATCCAATAGCAAAAAAGAAAACTGTAAATCCAGTAAAAAAATAGAATAAAAGTGTATAAAATTCAAAAAGCCCAATAAGGAGACCAGAGGAAAAATTCCCTGAAAAATAAGGGGAAAGGAAATAGCAATGCAAATCCACCCACTTCTACATAAAATAGAAAAAAGGGAATGCCAAGAGAGAAAAAGCAGCCACAAATCCAAAGATAGTCCACTTACTAGTCAATCAATCAATAAGAGGAAGAAGAAAAACTAAAAGAAAAAGAAGAAATATAAGGAAAGATGAGAAAAAAACAATCCAAAATTAATCCATATTAAAAAAACTGGACCAAAAAATAAAGGAAGCCAGTAAAAGGGGAGGAGAAAAAAATAAATCCAAAATGTACTTCAGCAAAAATAGAATAATCAAAAACAAAACAAAGACAGAACAACAAAAAAAGGAAGGTGCCAGCTGTAATTTATAAATCCATTATAATTAAGTAAAGCAAAATCTCATTGTAACATTCAGTCAATCCAGAAAGCCAAAGTCAAAAGTAAATATCTTGTTCAAGGTCACAGTGTTCTTTCTTTCTCTTAATCTTATTCAACTTTAAAGTCAACACCTGTCTTCAGTGCTGACTATCTTTCTCCACTTCTCTGTAAGTAAAAATAATTAGTTTTTCTGAAGAAAAAGATTTTTCATGTGACCTCCAGATGGCAGTGTTGCTTAGCTTTCCTTATAGTTGTTCCTTAGTTACACTGGATCTCTGTACTCTAAGCAGTGAAAGGAAAAAGGAAAGTCAAAAGGAAAAGTACTTTGTATATTTAAGCTAAAAAGCAAAAAGATTCAAATTCTTCTTGTTTTTAAGTTCAGTCCAGTCCAGTTATTTAAAAGAAGAAGCCAGACGGAAGAATCCTTTTTATCCTCAAGAAATAAAAAAATCCAAATAAAATTGACAGTTCCTTGCCATTTGCCGCTATTCTTAGCTTTTCTGTCTTCTCTTTCTTTAATAATTCTTTTATCTGGTGTACTCCTTTATTTATTTATTTTTAAAATAAAAGTTTCTCACCCAAAGTGTGTTAGAAATTAATTAATCCTGTGATTAATTAAATTGATGGAACGTAAACCTTTGTCTACAATAAAGTTATTCAAAAGAATTGAGCCCAGAGGAATTCAGTCCAGAACTTGTTTATTGTAACAGCAAGCAGATAAAACAAATAAATATTGAGAAAAATCATACCAATGTCCTCTGTTTCTTCTGAGTATTATCAGAGTCCTTTTTATCTAACAACTGCCTATGCAGCTGGAGTCCCAAAAGTCCTTTCCTCAGAAAGTAGAGATAGAAAGCTTCTAATAGTTCTTGCCTAGGAAACTTCTTCCCTGCAGCTTCTTTCTTGTGACTAAATGTCAATTATGTCAAGTATAAGATTCAAGGTGCTGCTGCTAACCTATAAAGTTCAAGTTCAAATATAAATAAATAAAGCCCTTCATGGCTTGCGTCCGGGTACTTGCAGAAACGCCTCCTACCAGCATCAAGGTCCTATTGCCCAGTACGCTCATTGGTTGTATAAACAGAGGCATAGAAGCAAAATCACATGAAGTATTAGTACCTCTTTATAAAGCCTTAGTAAGACCAGACCAGAACCAATTTTGGTCACCACACTACAAAAAGAGACTTTGGAAAAAGTGCAAAGAAGAGCAACTAAGATGATCAAAGGCCTGGAGACCAAGACATATGGAGAACGGCTGCAGGATTTGGGTTTGGCTAGTCTGAAGAAAAGAAGAATTAGAGGTGACATGATAGCAGTGATTCCAGTATTTGAGGGGCTGCCACAAAGAAGAGAGAGTCAAATTATGCTCCAAAGCACCAGAAGGCAGGTCAAGAGTCCTTGGTGGCTCAGGCTGTTAAATGCCTGCTCTTAAGATCCAGCTGTCTACAATTACTGTAGGCTCGAATCCCACCAGGCTCAAGGTTGACTCAGCCTTCCATCCTCTTGGGGTAGGTAAACTGAGGACCCAAGATTGTTGGGGGCAATAAGCTGACCTTGTAAAAATGCCACTTAGTAATATGCAGGCATATACAATGGAAGGAAGGCTATTGCTGAGCGCATTGGGTTGTGCTCCAAAAATTGTAAGCCGCCCTGAGTCTTCGGAGAAGGGCGGCATATAAATGTAATTAAAAAAAAAAAGAAACAATGGATGGAAACTAATCAAGCAGAGAAGCAACCTGGAATGAAGGAGAAACTTCCTGACAGTGAGGACAATTAACCTGTGGAACAGAAGTTGCCTCCAGAAATTGTGGGCTGCATCACTGGAGGTTTCTAAGCAGAGACTGGAGAGTCACTTGTCTGAGATGGTACTATAGGTTCTCCTGCTTGAAGAGGGGCTGGACTAGAAGACCTCCAAGGTCCCTTCCAGCTCATTTCATTCTATTCTTATTCCTATTACTTATCTGGGCCAATGACCTTCACTCAGAATTGAACGTGGGGAGTAGAAACCTTATAGTTTTCTTTCTATAGAGCACTTGGGAGGCTTCAGCACTACTGACCAAGGTCTTCTTCAGATACTGATAATATTGAAGACTGTTTTTGGCTGATTCCAACCTGGGATGGGAAACCCTCAAGTGCTGGACGTTGAGTTGTGGATAGCCTTGTCCTGAAACAGCAAAGCAGAAGGGAATTCTGTTGAAGAGTCCCTGAACTGAGGTTTGGACTGAAGGAGATGAAACTGGATCACGACTGGATGGAGCTATTTTTAAGTAGTCCAGCCCAGGTCAAGGTTAGCCCTATCTCTCTTTCACCCAACTGGGGGCAGCCATTGGCCTTCTGCCCCAAGGAAGGCGGTCCAAGACTTTCAGTTCACATCAAATGACCAGTGAGATAATCCCTTGACCCAGAAACCTGAAGCACTGAGACACAACTTTGATTCAAAGAAAAGCCCTTCCTGATATCAGAAGTAAGGAGAGAGATTGTGACAGGAAACGCTACTTAGATTCTGCCTTTGGCTATTAAGAGGATTCTTCATCTGAAAATCCCTTGAATGACCTTGTTTAGCTTGACTGTTAGCTACCTTCAGTCCCACTGGGCAAAAAAAAGTCTCCAAACTTAACTAATATTAAATCTTGGCCTGTCTTTCCATGCCAGTTGGAGTCTCCTAATCGCAGTTCTTCAACGCAAAGGAC
Source organism: Naja naja (assembly GCA_009733165.1). Taxonomy (NCBI): domain Eukaryota; kingdom Metazoa; phylum Chordata; class Lepidosauria; order Squamata; family Elapidae; genus Naja; species Naja naja. The sequence continues at coordinate 3,676 of SOZL01000163.1, read as the reverse complement.
TTTTTCTTGGATAACTGGATGGGCCTTAGAAATATCTCCTTCTGACCCAGGACTCATCCTCATGTCCCATCTGTTGCAGCCAAAGATTGGCGACTTAATCTTTTCAGGGACACGTTCTCATGATCTCACCTCAATCTCACCGCAGTTCTAGAAACTATGCAGAAAACTTTAGTCTTAATAAAGGAGAATATTGGTAGCTCAGGGTCGACATGAGGGCTCCTTGGTGCTCTCTGAGCTTGCTTGTTTTCTTGCAGACGTTTCATTACCCAAACTAGGTAACATCATCAGCTATAATTTATGAGGATTTTTTCCTTTATCTCTCAACTGGGAGACTGTTTTGAACTAGGGCCAAAGGGGAGCAGCTTTGCAAGGTTTCTGTACTCCAGGAGAAACCTTTCCAGGTCCTACTGGTCAGAAGGTTTCTTCTTAATCACATTTTATTCTACTTAAATAAATCTAATAGAATAACAATTTAACACATCTTTGACAACAAATGTATTCAAAAATTGAATATGAGCGGACCATCCTAACCATGGATAGATGAAGAGTGGAGGAATGCATTTTAATACAGCCATGAGGAGGAACCGATTGCCACTTAATGCTTAAATCTTTTCTCAATTCCATCCCTCCAGACTTTATTAAGTAGAAAAGTCCCCTATTGCAATGTGTCATGCCAGAAGCAAAAGGGAGGAACAAAGGAAAGAACTGCCAGGGTCACATCTCCTACACCTGTTTGGAAGGAGTCAGAGATTTCATATTCACCTAAGTGAAGCCCAGAATTCTCCCCATTTCCCATGGACTATGAATCATAATACATTTTCTTTGCCATTCTTTGTTTTTCTGCTCAGTCCCTGCCTCAGTCCAGATGTGTGGGAAGTTGTCCTCCTGGATTTGTCAAGAGGACTCGAGAAGGAGAGCCACTTTGCTGCTCCGACTGCGTTCCTTGTCCAGAGGGGACCTTCTCCACTCAGGAAGGTGGGTGACACTGAGGAAAGTGGGAGACCTTGGGGACTGGATCCATCCAGAACATTTTCATGAAAGTGCAAATTAAAGCATGCATTGAAGCTCAACTCTTATTTTGTTTATTCCAAATGCACTAGAAATCCGCCAATTTCATATAGCTTAGCCAGGGGTGGGATTCAAAATTTTTAACAACCAGTTCTGTGGGTGTGGCCTAATTTGTGGGTGTGGCTTGGTGGTCATGTGACTGGCTGGGCGCTTGCTGACTGGGCATGGCTTGGTGGTCTTGTGACTGGCTGGGCATGGTTTGTGTGTAAATATTATAAATATTTATGTAAATATTATAAATATTTATGTAAATATTGATTTTTTAATTAAAAAGAGCAACTTTTACTGAAAGTCAGGCAAAGCAGGCAGGCATATTGAGTTGCTCACAGAATCACAGATTCACTTAGAGATCTGTGTTTCTGCCATCTGCTACCCGAGTCTGCACTGAATAATAGAAGCTTCAGCCTCAGCTCTGCTTTTAGATTAGCTAGAAAGCAAGAAATCCATCGACTAATCTAAATCTCCGGCACAGCAGAACGGTCCGGGGAGGAAAAATAGCAACTTAACAAACCAGGCAAGTTGAATGGCTCGCATGCCAGGTAAGGAGTGAGTGGGCGGGGAGGGGCCAGCCAGTGGTGTGATTTGCCGGTTCTCTGGCAGGTAGAATCCCACCCCTGGCGAGAGAGTGTTTTGCACGCACCTGTAAACCATTTCCTAAAAACCTCAGCTAGGCTGCCCGGACAGCTGACAAGCGCTGCGTGAGGGTGCGCAGCATTTGAAAATCCTCTTCTTTCCTGCTTTTTCAACCTCAGCTGTGCCATGCAAAGCAGCTGAGGTTGAAAAACAGGAAATAAAGGGCAGCCAAGAGCCCAGACTTGGGTAGGCCAAACAGAGCAGCAGACACTGAACCGGTTCGGTGTCTGCTGCTCTTCAGAGCTACCGGTTCTATAGAACCAGGCCAAACCGGTAGCATCCCATCCCTGACCTTAGCCATATAGGTATTTGAAAATTATATTGCCCTTTATTTTCTATGGAATGTATATGCAAAACATCTTGAAAATGTTCTTGGAATCAGGCGTTGTCCAAAAATGGTATTTCTTGAAATGTTAAAAAACCAGAATATTAAGAAAATGTTGTTTTTGACTTAATAAAAAATACTGTTTTTGCTTTCTCAGGTACAGAAAAATGCACCAAGTGTCCAGATGATCAATATCCCAATAAGAACAGAGTCCAATGTATCCCCAAAGCTATAACCTTCCTGTCTTATGAAGAACTTCTGGGCATCATCCTGGTCTCTTTTGCCCTGCTCTTCTTCCTAAGCACAGGCATTGTTATAATCATCTTCATTAAATACCAAGAAACTCCCCTTGTCAAAGCCAACAACCGGGATCTCTCCTACATCCTCCTGGTCTCCCTCCTGCTTTGCTTCTTGACTCCTTTGCTCTTCATTGGTCAGCCAAGGAAAGCCACCTGCCTTCTCCGACAGATGGTCTTCAGCATCACCTTCTCGGTTGCTGTTTCTTCTCTCTTGGCCAAAACCATCACGGTGGTGCTGGCTTTCCTGGCCACAAAACCAGGAAATCGAGTGAAGAGATGGTTGGGGAAGAGCTTGGCCAATTCCATTATCCTATCTTCTTCTGGTGTTCAAGTGATCATCTGTTCCATCTGGCTGGGATTTTCTCCCCCCTTCCCTGACTCTGATCTCCACTCCCAGCCTGGAGAGATCATCCTGCAATGCAACGAAGGGGCCGTGGTCATGTTCTACGTCACCCTCAGCTACATGGGCTTCCTGGCTGCCATCTGCTTCACGGTGGCTTTCCTGGCCAGGAACCTGCCCGGGCCTTCAACGAAGCCAAGCTGATCACCTTCAGCATGCTGGTCTTCTGCAGTGTCTGGGTGACTTTTGTGCCCACCTACCTGAGCACCAAAGGGAAATACATGGTGGCTGTGCAGGTGTTCTCCATCCTGGCCTCCAGTGCTGGTCTGCTGGGCTGCATCTTCATCCCCAAGTGCTACGTTATCCTTCTGAGGCCAGAGCTGAACACAAAGGAGCATCTCACAGCTAGATCGAATGTAAAAACATGAGGTATAACATCATTGTGATAGTGGAAGAATTGTTGAAGTTTCTTTTATTTGAAAGGAGATATTATTTTCATTTATAGTATGCAGGAGTGAAAGAAAATTGTATATATATGTTTGAAAATGGGAAATCATTGAACAACTTGTACAAGGAATTCTTGTAGCTTCCTTTCCTTTCAGCTCAATAAATCTCTGTAAATTCATTTAGAGGAATTTGCTGTTCGGCAACAGCTACTGAATAACACCTTATAAAACTAAAGTGGGCCCTTGTTCCTACTGACAGCAGCTAAAAGTGTGTGTGAGACTGAGTGAGCAGGAAAAGAGGTCAGCAGGAAGCTGTGGGAACCAACCACCACCCTGGTTGCCTGATCCTCTCCCTGAGAATGCTGGAATGATGTGAAATGCCTTGTTTGACCGGCTCTCAGCTGGGAGGGAAATCTTCATCCTTCTTATGTGATTCTTTTCTTGATTTCCTGATAAAATCTCCTTTGCAGAATGAGTTCAGCAGAGCAGCTGTCTGGGACTTTCAGTTAGGGATTGGTTTTATTTCATACCAAAAAAATAATAAAAAAGCAAATAAAAAAATAAA
>SOZL01001645.1:0-10178 GCA_009733165.1 Naja naja | reverse complement strand
GCAACAGGTCCCCAATATACACAAGGAGTCTCTTGTCTCCCATTCTCATCCAATTCTTGACGTCGAGCTGCCACAAATGGATCCTGGCTGGCCTCCTGAATTCTCACTCGGAGGTCCACAGGTTCCTCAGTGGCCACAAACCACTCCAGCCGGAATCACCGTTTGGGGCAAGAATCCTCCCTTCGGTATACTCAGGCTTCCAAGATAGGGCATCGGTGCATTGATTCCTTCCCCTCAGAATATAGGTCACCGGAAATCAAATCGAGCAAAGAATAAGGACCATCTCACCTGATGCTGGTTCAATGTCCGAGCTGTACATAGGTGTTCCAAATTGATGGTCCATCCGAATCTTGATTTGGTGACAAGCCGCCTCCAGGCGTGTTTTTTTTTTTTTTTGTCACCATGTCTCAAAAGCGACCTTAATCACCAATAGCTCCTTGTCCCAAATGCATAGTTGTGTTCTGGTGTCGACAACTTCCGGGAATAATAAGTGCAGGAACAAGGTGCCTCGGGGAGAGGCCTGGAGGAGCACTGCACCAACTGCCACATCGGAGGCATCTGTTTCCACCACAAACGGCTGGCCTGGAGCAGGGTGTTTGAGGATAGGCTCGGAAGCAAAGCTGACCTTCAACACCTCAAAAGCTGCCTGCTCCTCAGCACCCCACTCCTCAGCACCCTAATGGAATTTCTCCCCTTCTTGAGCAAATTAGAAAGGGGACCAGTTAAGGCAGCAATGCGGGGAACAAATCTGCGATAGTAATTCACGAACCCCAACAGTCATTGCACATCTTTAACCCTCTGTGGGGGTTCCCGCCTGTAACAACTTGATTTTTCCAGGTCCATTTCCACCCGCAGGTGAAATACAATGACCCAAGAAGTCAATCGTGGTTTGTGCAAACTGACACTTCTCACGCAAGCAAACAGGTGATTCTCATAAGCGTTGCAACACCAGCTGCACATGTTGCCAGTGTTCCTGCAGGGAGTCTGAGTAAATCAAAATGTCATCGAGATAAATGACCACAAATTGATCCAACAAATCACAGAAGCGTCGTGCATGAAATGTATGAACACAGCTGGGGCATTGGGGCATTGGTTAATCCAAAAGGCATCACGGTATGCTCAAAATGACCGTACCTTGTCCAGAAAGCTGTCTTCCACTTTCGTCCCTGCGAATGTGAACCAGATTTCTTTTTTGCAAAAAGCACCTGTGCAGCCAATGGGGCGTGAAGGCTGGATAAACCTTTCGAGAGGTTCTTGTCAATAAAATCCTGCAATGCGCCAACTCCGGTTCTGACAGGGAATATATGTGACCCACTGGCAATTTAAAGCCAGGCAACAAGTCGATTGGACAGTCATATGCCTATGTGGAGGCAACTGACCTGCCTCCTTCTCCCCAAACACATCAGCAAAGTCCACCAACTCATAGGTAGATCCAGGTCCCGCAGTAGTAGCCACCTGGTTGCATACTTCCTTTTTTTCTTTCAAATTTTAAAACTTTATTTACAATTATTAAAAGCACCAAACATACACATACATACATACAAATGTCATAGAAAAGCGCTTTCTTCAACTCAATTTGGATGTCAGATTGGATATACATTTATTATTATTATTATTATTATTATTTTATTAGACTTGTATAGCCCTTCTCCGAGGGACTCAGAGGCGTGAACATATAAAAAGACCCATATATACAATAAAAAGATATTAAACAAGACAAGTCTAAGTTACAAAACTGCATTAAAAACAATTAAAATTACAATTATAAACAATAACATAAAACCACCGCCCCATGGTCAATCCAGGCCCTTGCTGAAACAGCCAGGTCTTCAGGTCTCGGCGAAAAGGCGGAGATCAGGGGCCAAACAAAGATCCGCGGAAGCTGATTCCATAGGGTGGGGCTCCACAGAAAAGGCCTAGCCCTGGGAACCGCCACCGACAGTGCCTGACCGACGATATTCCCAGGAGGCCCCTCCTGTGGGAGTGCAGGCGATTGGACTGTGATGCAGGCAGGAGGCGATCGCAAGTACCCTGCACCCACGCCATTTAGGGCTTTATAAGTTGTTACTAACACCTTGAAGGAAACCGAAGCCAACATTTGACTTTAAAACTAAATTATACATAAATATATTCGTTACCAACTTTTCCCTTTTGTTTGGCTTGGGTTGTCATTATGACTATTTCATATGACTCTCCTAGGTATCATCTATTAACTTATGCCATTTTCAGCGTCATTGACTCAAGTTAGTTTTCTGTGGCGTTCCACCCTCGGTGCTTCTTTATTTTTCCCCCCCTTTTTGTATGTGTGTGTTTCGTTCCACCCAATCATACCATCTATCCCATATTCTATACGTTTCTGAATCTTCTTTTCCATGTAATTTAAGTGTTAATCTTTCCATTTCTATACATTCAAATGTTTTCCTGGTTACATTTTGTATGGATGGCATAATGGGTTCTTTCCATTTCTGAGCAAGAACAATTCGTGCAGCTGTTAGTAAGTGTGTGATCAAGTATTTGTCTTTGAGAGAAAAAAATTAAATATAAAGACAAAGAAATTGTGGTGCTGAAACAGGTACCAAGAAGAGTAAGGGAGGTACCTTTTTCTAACCAAAGAACTGCTTAGAAAAGGAATAAATTATAGATGGCTGATACCAGAAGGCTTTCTGTTTACATGGGGAACAAAGACATAGAATTGACGGTTGAAAAGGCGGAATCATTTTATTATGAATATATTAGAGGAAAGGAGGAAGTACAAGAAAAGAAGAGCCCCTGATTGAACCTCAAAAGGAGTTGATAGCAGTAATTGAAAAAGAAAAGGAAAAAAGAAGAGCGCAGTGAGCGGGCACCCAGAGAAAAGAGAAATAAGATCCACCAGAGCAATAAATCCCTCTTATAAAATCTAAAATGGAGGAAAGAAAACTGTTACGATGAATATAAATGGACTCAATCATTAAAAGAAGGAAAGTATTTCACAAATTGGAGAAATTAAAATTTGATATAATTTGCCTACAAGAGGTACATATTAAAAACAACATGAACATGTACTGAAACAAAAAAAATTAGGAAAATTGTTTACTTCATTGGCACAATGTAAAAAGATGGTTCCATATATTAAAGAAACAATTTGGCTGAATTAATTTATACAGATGATGATGGAAGAATCTTAATGGTAGAAATAATGGACAATAATACTAAAATACTTTTAATAGCAATATATGCTCCAAATAACCACCAAGAGGAATTTTATAATAAACTCCATAAAAAAATAATTGAACTGGACTACGTTAATTTATGCATGATGGGAGATTTTAATGGAATAATTAATGAGCAGCTGGATTATAAATCACAAAAAGCCACAAAGAAAGCCAGAAAGAAACTACCAAATCCCCTTTTTCAAATGATAGAAGAAATAAATTTAAAAGATGCATGGAGAGAGAGAAATATAGGAAATAAACAATATACATTTTACTCAAACAGGCATGAATCATGGTCAAGAATAGATATGATATGGACATCAGCTGATCTATTTTTAATATACAAAAATTGAAATAGAAGCAAGTATTTGGGCCGATCATAATCCAATGATTATTATTTGGAAAGGACAAAAGATGAGATCTAGATGGACATTAAACAATAAGATATTATAGGAAGAAGATTTTAAACAGAAAATGGAGAGAGAACTGGTATTCTTTTTAAAGAAAATAAGAAAGAGGATACATCGTTACAGAATCTCTGGGCACGATGAAGGCCTATACAAGAGGCTTGATAATTGATTATACAAGGAAAAGAAATATCAAACAAAAAGACTTTTAAAACATTAGAAGAAGAATATAAAAAACTGGAAAAAGAACTACAGAAATTTCCACAAAAAAAGATGTTAAAATCAAAATGGATATAACCAAACATAAAATGGAATTAATGGAAAAAGAAGAGCTAGCCCAAAGATTAAAAATCTAAACAGAATTATTTTGAGGAAAACAAACCAGGAAGATGGTTAGCCTATAAATTAAGAAAGGAAAAGAGAATCAAGGAAAATTAGCCATTTAATAGATGAAGAAGGACATCCTGTTACGGAAATGAAGGGAAAAAAAGAATTATACAAGACTATTATGAAAATTGTACTATCAAGAGAGTATTCAAGAAGAAAAAATTAAACAATATATACAAAAGGCAAAGTTACCACAGATACCCAAAGATATTGAAATAATGTTAGAAGAGAATATAATAATGATGGAGTTAACAGAAGCCTTAAAGAAACAAAATACAGGGAAAAGCACCAGGCCCAGATGGTTTACCAGTGGAATTTTATAAGACTTTTCAGGAGGTGTTAAACCTCCAATTATTAGAAGTTATGAATGAAGTCATGCAAGAGAAGAGAATACCAAAGACTTGGTCAGAAGCTTGTATCACACTTATACCGAAGGAAGACACAGACTTACAACAAGTTAAAAATTATAGGCCTATTTCCCTATTAAATTTATTATTATTATTATTTATTATTATTATTATTTATTTAGATTTTATGTCCCTACTCCCAAAGGACTCAGGGCTGAACATACAAAAAGCATATACAATAAAATAATGAATAAAAACAAGTCCAAATCACAAAACAGCTAAAACAGTAAAATTACAAAATAAACAAACTCTTAAAACTACCCACCCCCATGGTCAATCCAGGCCGGCCTGCTGAAACAGCTAGGTCTTCAGGTCTCGATGAAAGGAGCGGAGATCAGGGGCCAAACACAGATCTGCAGGAAGTTGGTTCCACAGGTGGAGCTCCCACAGAAAAGGCCCTAGCTCTGGGAGCCGCCAGCCGACAATGCCTGACCGACGGTATTCCCAGAAGGCCCTCCTATGGGAGCCAGACAGGCGATTGGACTGTGATGCGGCAGGAGGCGCTCTCAGTACCCTGCACCCAAGCCATTTAGGGCTTTATAAGTTGTTACTACCTTGAAGGAAACGAAGGCAACCGCAACCAATGCAAGTCGCGACAGGAGGGGTGTAACATGGGAGTATCAGGATACCCCATCACAGCCTGCGCGTCGTGATTCTGTACCAGCTGCAACCCGAGTAATCCCAAGGGTAGCCCCATGTAGAGAGCATTGCAGTAGCATTCTGGAAGTGATGAGTGCATGGGTGACTGTTCAAGGGCATCTTGGTTCAGGTAAGGGCTGCTGGCAAACCAGCGAACCGGGCAAAAGCCCCTGGCCACAGCTCCCACCCTGCTCCTCAAACTGAGCTGTGCATCCAGGAGACGCCCAGATTCGCCCTATCCATGGGGTAACACTCCCCCATGACCAAAGATGGCACATCCACTGAACACCATGACCAAAAGATGGCACATCCACTGGATGCAGTAGAACAGCCACTCAGTCTTGGCTGGGTTGAGCCTGACCTGTTACTCCCCATCCAGGCCTGCACGCCTCCAGGCACGGGACATCACCCGAGAGCATCACTGATCTGGTCTGGGGTGGAGATGTATACAGCTGGTATCATCTGCATATTGATGATACCTCACCCCCAAACCGGATGATCTCAGCCCAGCGGTTTCATGTAGATATTAAACAGGAGAGGTGAGAGCCGACCCCTGAGCACCCCACAACTAAGGGGCCTCGGGGAGGATCTCTGCTCTCCCGTCAACACGACTGCGAGCGGTCCGAGGTAAAGGAGAACCACCGTAACACGTGCCCCCCCTCCCAACCCCCAGAGCCGCCGAGAAGGATACCATGGTCGATGGTATCGAAGCCGCTGAGAGATCTAAAAGGACCAGGACAAAGGAAAAACCCTGTCCCAAGCCCTCCAGAGATCATCCACCAATGCGATGCCAATGCTGTGTGCTGTGTGTGTGCGGCCTGAAACCCGATTGGTACAGGTCAAGGTAATCAGTTTCCTCCAGGAACAGCGGAAGCTGCTGAACCACCGCTCTCAACAACCTTGGCTAAAAGCGAAGGTTGGAGAACTGGGCGATAGTTATTCAAAAGCGGTTGGGTCCAGAGCAGGCTTCTTAAGGAGGGTCTCACCACCGCCTCTTTCAAGGCGGCGGGAAAAACCCCTTCACTCAAGAAGCGTTGATAACTGCCTGGAGCCAACGCGTGTAACCTCCCTGGAGGCATAAACCAACCAGGAAGGACGGGTCCAATAAACCGTGGTGGAGGACAGCCTCCATGATCCTGTCCACTTCATCCAGGAGACAGAGTCAAACTCAACCCAAATAGGATCCACAAGACTCATTGCCACTCCATGCGTCAACATCCTGCCAGTCAGAGTCTAAGCCAGCCCGAATCTGGTGACCTTATCCGCCAGATGTAAAGCTAAAATCCTCTGCTCTGCTGCAGTCCCTCCCTCCCTCAATTGCAAGGGGCGGTGACCCTAAACAGGGCCGCAGAGCGATCATCTGCAGATCGATCAGAGAGCGAGAAGTAAGCACATCTCGCTGCTCTAATAAGCTTCCAGGTAAGTCCTAATATAGGCTCTTAACTGGAGCGGTCAACTCAGAGCGACTAGTCCTCCACCTGCTCTCTAGCGTCTCCTCTGCTTCATTCCCAAGCTCCTCTGAAAACCAAGGAGCTAAGCGAGGTCTCCAGTAAGGGAGAGGCGCAAGGGGACAACCCGGTCGGCTGCCGAGGCCGCCTCAGGCGCCACCAAAGTCTCTGCCGGGCTGTGGACAAGGGAGGTGGGCAAGGACCCCAGGGCCATCTGAAACCTCTCCGGGTCCATCAGGCACCTGGGGCGGAACCATCGCTCCTCATCCCAGCAGCAGGAGCAGCAGATTGGAAGACCAGCCTCAGGAGATAATGATCTGTCCATGATAGGGGTAGAATAACCGGAGATCCACCCCCCAGATCACTACACCACTGCCCCGAGATAAAAACCAGGTCGAGTGCGTTCCCCCCCCCATGGGTGGGCCCTTGAATCACCTGGGTCAGGTCCATGGCTGTCATGGATGCCAAGAACTCCCGAGCCAGTCCAGACACCACCCCCAGGGAGGGTAAGTTGAAGTCCCCCAGAACAATAAAATTTTTGCTTCAGTTTTGGCAGAAAGACTGAAAAGATACTTAAACAACTTTATACATGTTGATCAAAATGGGTTTCTGCCAAAAAGACAAATCAAACATAATATGAGAATAATCCTGTACACTCTGGGGTACTATGAGGCACATCCTGAAAAGCAAATGGCCTTGATGTTTCTGGATGCTCAAAAAGCCTTTGATAATGTGAGTTGGCGCTTCATGTTACTACAATTGACACAAATGGGCTTTGGCAAAAATTTTATACGTGCTATTGAGACTATATATTCTGAACAAACCGCAAGGGTTTTGATAAATGGAGAATTGACAGAGCCTATAAATATAAGAAAAGGGACAAGACAAGGCTGCCCACTGTCACCCCTGCTGTTTGTGTTAACCTTAGAAGTGTTAAACAGGTGTATTAGAGAAGATAAAAGGAATGAAAATTAAAAGAGAAGAATATAAGTTACAAGCCTTTGCAGATGACCTGGTATTTATATTAGAGGACCCACTGGAATCAGCTTAAGCTAATTGAAAGAATAGAAGAGTATGGAGAAGTAGCAGGGTTGAAAATTAATAAAGACAAAACAAAGATATTAACAAAGAATATGTTAGCGAGACGGAAGAAAGAATTGGAAGAAGCTTTAGAAATACAGGTCACAAGCAAGGTTAAATATTTAGGGATATATATTACAGCAAGATGTAGTACACTGAAGGAGGATAATTACATTAAACTTAAACAGCAGATAGCGACAGACTTGGAAAAATGGAAAAACTTACAACTATCGTTGATTGGGAGAATATCAACAATCAAGATGAATGTATTGCCTAGAATTCTATACTTATTCCAGACAATTCCAATCAGATTAGGGAAAGAGTTTTTCAAAGACCTAAATCGAATGATGTTGAAATATATATGGCAAGGCAAAAAGCAAGAATAAAACTTAAGTTATTGCAGGATGCAAGATTAAGAGGAGGGTTTGCTTTGCCCAATTGGGAACTATATTACCAGGTGGCAAATTTGATGTGGGTAAAAGATTGGATAACACTAAGGAATACTAGATTATTGACTCTAGAAGGACATGACTTGTTATTGGGGTGGCATGCATTCCTTTGGTATAAGGGAACTAAAACACAAGGGTATTTTAGAAGACATTATATTCGAGAAGCTTTGTTTTTAAACTGGGAGAAGATAAAAAACAACATTACTTGAAAATTCCAATATGGATATCTACTATTGAAGCCTTTTCATATCCAGTAATATATAAAAAGGAACAAACAGTTAGATATGGTGAGATATTGAATGAAAGGGGTGAACTTAAATCTATGCAAGCGTTGGAAGAACAAGGTATAAAAATGAATTGGTTTTCATATTTGCAAGTACAATCTAGATTTGATAAGGATATTAAAGTAGAAGGTATTTATAACAAGCAGATTGGGCTAGACAAAATATTGATGGGTACTGATGAAAAGGTGATTAAAAACTTTATGGATATTTTTTAGAAATTAAAATGGAAGAGGAACAAGTTAAAGAAACAATGATTGCTTGGGGAAAAATTTTGGATATGGGATTGATCTAGAGAAATGGGAAAAATTATGGTCCCAGAATTATAAAATGACAATGTCAACTGCTTATAAAGAAAATTTGTATAAGATGTTTTACAGGTGGCACTTACCCCGAGAATTGCAAGAATGTTTAAGAATAAATCGGATAAATGTTGGAAATGTCATCAGATACCTGGATCATATTACCATATGTGGTGGACTTGTTCGGATGCAAAAAGATATTGGACTAAAATCCACATATGGTTGGAAAAATGATACAACACATAGACTTGAAACCAGAAATATTTTTATTGGGAATTATACCAGATATCTACAATAAAGAGTTGAAATATTTGATTGTAAATGTTTTAACAGCAGCTAGAATTGTATTTGCCAAAATTGGAAGAATGATAAAATACCTATGCAGGAGGAAGTGATTAGGAAAATTATGGACTGTGCTGAAATGAGTAAATTGACATTTGAAATTAGAGAACAAGAAGATAAACAATTTTACAAGATATGGGATTTGTTTTATCAATGGTTGGATAAAAAGACTTGGTAATGCAATAGACTATATAATTTTGTAATAGAAATATAATAGGCTGATATAAAATATAATGTTGATATATATAACCATTGGATGAAAGTATAACATAAATTTTAGATTAAAATATATCTCATATATATGATGAAATAAATAGTTTAATTGTACACAAGTAATAATTGATAAATACATAATGTTTTATTGATAATATGAGAAATTTTCTTTTTGATAAATTGTGAGTGATGAATATGAAAGGATGACACAAAGGATTTGTAACCAACTGACACACTGTATGTATATATGGAAGATGGTTTTTATGTTTTGTATGTCCTGTTTGTATGTTTGTATCAAAAATAAAAAACTTTTTAAAAAAGTTATGGGGCTCCAAATAACTTAATATTCCATTTCTCATGGAATGGATCAGATAATGTCTATTTTTCTTGTTTAAGGTGGGTTTCTGCCTGCCTGTCTATACCTACATACATATAAACATACACACACATATACAAATACACAATTTATTTTATTCTCTACCACATTTAAAACTAGTTCATGTGCTTTATTAGGCATAATTTTAAGGATAAAAATATTTAAAATCTTGATTCTATCTTCCCTTCTCTACATTTATCTGCGTCAGTGGAGTGTAGAGCAATCTTATTCAGTGTTGAATATCTCATTCCCATCTATCAAATTGATCCTTAATGCAGCAGAATAAAAAGCACCTAGTCTCCTATTTAGCAAGGGATGTTGACAGATGTATATGGAAAAGCCAGTGCTAAACACAGAAAACGGCATGCTTTCTATCATGAGCGGAAGAAAGTTGTGCTGCTGGTCTAAACTCCATTGTTCTTGTTATGTATGCAGGTTTAAAGTCATTGGTTTAGTTTGAACTGTTCTTGTAAAATGTAAAAATGACTGGTTTAAAAGTGCAGGAAAACCCTGCACTCTGATTGGCTGGCAACTCGGCTGCTGGCTAGCAGCCGCAGCCCAGCCAAAGTGGGTTCGTTCTGAGCTGTAGTCACTAATAAACAAGTAGCTTGAAGCACTCCGCGTCTGTCTCTTCATGCAAACTTAACAGTTCT
>SOZL01001644.1:0-18736 GCA_009733165.1 Naja naja | reverse complement strand
GTTGAAATGAAAAATGCATGTGTACAAATGACAGCGAATGGACCTTGAAATCCAGGAAACAACACTATCATCTGTTGGAATTATAAATACAGATATAGATATGCCATGATGGGGCAATTTCAGCCTCTTTTAATATCTAGGTGACATGACATTTCATGCATGGCCAAGAGCTCACTCAGGAACAAGAGTACTTTTAGACACTCTTGTGAAATTTCTAGCATATGGAACTGTTTTCCATGTGATACATTTGACAGAATGAGGCATAAGTGGACACCCTGCACATACTGTAAATCAGAAGTATCTTCAGGTAATCCACACTGGCTTTTCCCAGCTCAATGGGAGGCAACACCATCAATTTTTCAGCAAAATAAGTGGCCAATTCTTAGATTTCAAATTGTAATGCAGGTATTTGTTATTCTGTATAATGAAGAAGCTTAGCTAGAGAGAGAGAGAAAAAGATGGATTTTATGTCATTGACATAAAAGCTGAGCGTTACTGTTGGAAGATTCACAGACAAGGGCTACTTTGAACTAATACATAGACAGAAACAGCTGTGATCTGATAAATCTGATCCTTTAATGTACAAATCTGGGAAGAAAGCCCATAGGAGGAACTCTCTAATAGTAAAGTTCTTGAGAATAAACATAGTTTGGATTTAGATTATAAACACAAACTTTAAGAAAAGAAAATTTGTGCTGGAGCCAATCTTCAGGGAATCTCTCTCTCTCTCTCTCTCTCTCTCTCTCTCTCTCTCTCTCTCTCTCTCTCTCTCTCTCTCTCTCTCTGAATTTATGCTTTGGGCTACTCTGTGGGTGGTATTTATATGGTGCCTATTGTGTGTAGCTTTTTAGATGTAGATTCGGGTGTTGATGGCTAGCTATTAAGTCTTTTGCTGTTATTTCCTTGTGCTGCCAAGCCCTTACCCTCTAAGTACTTGATAAGCTGGGGGTAAGTTAGCACCCCTGTTGATTAACGAGGGCCCTGTTTCCCAGGCTTCAATCACTTCCCTGACTGTTTTTGTACCTGCTCATCCAACAATCTCAGTAGCTGCAAAATTGAAAATTGTTTATTGCAATGTGAGGCTACCAATGAGCTTGAGTCTCCTTGTCTGACTATTCACTTGTGTTCATGCCATCTGATATCAGTTTTCCCCCTTGTCTATCCTACATAATCATAGGGACATTTTCTTAATTCATAAAATTTGGCATCCATTCTGCACATAATATAGAGGGAATAGCCTTGAAGCTCAGGAAGAAAGCCACTATGAAGATAACCATCAGATAAGAGAGGCCTGAGCCACTCTGTTATTTCTAAAACTGAATCGCCTTGCCATGTTTAAAAATAATATTGAAAGCAATATTTATATGGATACAAATAGTCTTCATTTAGCAACTACCTCGCATACAATGACCCTTTGCAGTTTTGACAAAATTCTGGGTGCTTAGCCACCAGCATTGATGAAAAAGTAACTTTGAGACCATTCCTTTCACTTTTGACCTTTGCATGTCTGCAAAGCAAAAGAAAGCAGAAGTCAAATGTAAGCAGAGGTGTATTCAGCAGGTTCTGACCAATTCTGGAGAACCAGTAGTGGAAATTTTGAGTAGTTCGCAGAACCGGTGGTAACCGTCCCCCAGGAGTGGGGAGGGAATGGAGATTTTACAGTATCCTTCCCCTGCCATGCCCACCAAGCCACACCCACCAAGCCATGCCATGCCACGCCCACCAAGCCATGCCCACAGAACTGGTAGTAAATTTTTTTGAATCCCACCACTCAATATAAGCATAGGCACCATCATTTCCCATTGTGGTCAGTGAATGAGGTCTGCCGGTATATAAGGCATAAAACCAAGAATTAAGAAAGTATGATTTATAAGGGAAAAATCTAGCATTTAAAAAACCTGTAACTATTCAAGGTGCTTTCGCTTCTAGATGAATCTGGTCAGGGTACATAAATAGACTTTCTGAAATAGAAACATCTGTTTTTATTAATCTCAATTACTTATGTATCAGTCCAACATGGTACACCACACTAAGAAACCATGCCACAGAAGCCAGGACCTGCTTTTTTTTTTTGCAGCAGTCAAAGAATCTTGTTAAGTCTCAATGTGGTCTCCTTCCATCCTTCACAGTTAGCTCTCAACTTATGATCGCAATTGGGACCAGAATATCCATTGTGAAGCAAGGCAATTGCCTGATTTTATTATCTTTTTGCTGGGGTTGTTAAGTGAATCATTGCAATTGTTAAGTGCACCACATAGTCGTTAAGCAAATCCAGATTCCCCCATTGACCTTGCTGGCTGGAAGGTTGCAGATGGCAATCACATGATCTCAGGATGCTGCACCCATCCTTTATGCATGCTGTTGCTAGGTGCCCAAATTTTGATTGTGTGACCACGGAGGACACTGCAACAGTCATAATTATGAGTACCTGTTGTAAGTCACTTTTTCAGGGCTTCAAACGGTTACTAAACAAATAGGTGTGTGCAGTGGTGGATTCAAATAATTTAACAACTGGTTTTCCCAGGGTCAGTTTGGCTGTTGTGGGATGTGTGACCCATCCCTATCCTTCAGCTCTGCCACACATGCAGGATGAGCCTCCTGCAATGGCCAACCTGACCTTGAGCAAACCAGTTGTTATTACCCCCAATGCTGTCAAAGTGGATCCTGGGCGTTGTGTTGTAATGGAGAAACGGGCAACAGAGCGGACAGCATGAGGGAAGGAGGAGGAGCAGGAGAAGAAAGAGGAAAAGCAGCCTTCTCTTGTCTCACACTGGCGCTCTGTTGCATGTTTCTCCATTTTCAGTGCAGCACAGTGTCCAGAATCCACTTTGATAGCTGTGGGTATGTGTAATTTAACAACCGGTTCACCCAAACTGGTGAAAACCGGCTGAATCCCAACACTGGGTGTACGTTGTGGACTTTCTGTATCTTTGTATGATGTAGGGAGAAGCTTTTCTGAGATGCTTACTCAAACTAATTTCTTGGCCTGGGCATAAGCCCCTTTATCTGACATCTGCCTTAGTTGTGGCTGATCCTCCTGTCTTCAAAGCCATTACTCTGCATTATGTGGCCGAATAGTGGATGCCAACTATTATGGATAGATAAAATACTTCCAGTCAACAATTAAGACAAGAGGGCAACAAAGGCACATTAACTTGTGCCTTGCATAAATTTGTCTGTTGTTTTCTCCATCAGCATCTGTCCTAATCTAATAATGCTATATAAGACCAAGACAACAGTTCATTTTTCTTTCCAAATGGATGAGTTTCTCCAGCTTAATATAAAATGATAACAATTCTCCTAATTCATTTTTCATTCAACATTATAAATTAAATTTAGTATACATTATGATTCTGCAGATATACTTTCAGCGGTAATCTTGCATTTAAAGTTTGTATTATAACTCCCTCGTCAGCAATTATTCTTTTTGATTTTTTATTCACCAGCTGTTAGATCTCTGTGTGTGTATGTGTTTTTAGATGGAATCGAACAGATAGACTCTATCTGTGTAATCTTTTCATGCAATTTTTTTTCCCCTGGAGCAATAACCATCTAAATGCCTTACTATTCTGACAATGTTAAATATATCTGACAAATGAAAGCAAAATTTCAGGTAAAAATTTATTTCAGAATGAGCTAGAGCTAGTTTGGGACTTATATCCAAGTCCCTGCAAGCTATGGGCTCATGGATGATCACCCAGAGAAGGACAAGTGAAAGGAATTAGTGCAGGATCAAATCTGGGTCAGACAGAGGTTTAATTTTCCAAGCTTTCAGACTTGTGCTGGAGCCCATCCTCACGGAATTTTCTCTGGCAGAATGTGTGCTGTGGACTATTCTGTGGATGGTATTTATATGATGCCTGGTTGCGTGTGGCTTTTCAATTGTTGATTGGGATGTTAACGGCTGGTTATTAATTCATTGGCTGTCATTTCCTTTTGCTACCACGCCCTCGCCTCCTAAGTACTTGATGATAAATCTTGATGGTAAGCTGATGGTAAATCAGCACTCCTGTTGACTCACAAAGGGCCCATTTTCTAGGCTTAAATCATTTCCCTGGCTGTTTTTGTGCCTGCTCATCCAACAATCTTATTAGCTGCAAAATTGAATGTATGTCCTTGTTCATTACAATGGGAAGCAACCAATGAGTTTGGGTCTCCTCATCTAACTGCTTACTTAAAAGATAACAGATAATCATCTAGTCCAACCCCCCACCCAAGCAGGAGATCCTACACCATTTCTGACAAATGGCAGTCCAATCTCTTCTTGAAAGTCTCAAGTGATGACACTCCCACAACTTCTGAGGGCAAGCTATTCCATTGGTTGATTGTTCTCACTGTCAGAAAGTTTCTCCTTATTTCCAGGTTAAATCTCTCCTTGTTCAGTTTCCACCCATTATTCCTTGTCTGGCCTACAGGTGATTTAGCAAATAGCTTGACCCCTTCCTCTCTGTGGCAGCCCCTCAAATATTGGAAGACTAGTATCATGTCTCCCCTGGTCCTTCTCTTCACTAGACCAGCCATGCCCAGGTTCTGTAACCATTGTTGTTTCTTGCAATCTTGTCATTAGCTTCCTCACCATTGTGAGCAGGAGCTTCGCCATGTTAGAAGGACGTAGTGCCTCAAACTCAGAAAACTCAGAGAAAACGTAACAGGTACAAATATCATATTGCATAGTATGCGATTTCCCATATTAGGAAGAAAAGTGTCTGTATTAGTTAGTGATTGGCTAAACATAGTTAGAATGTAAGCCAAGCCCTCGTAGGAGGGGGCGGCAGCTTAGGGCTATAAAAGGCTTTGTTAAACAAAGCCCTGGGTTCCTTCAACGCTCGGAGGAACCCGCTTTCGTGAATGCGTAATAAACCTTGTTTCTTTGGATCAACGAACCAAGTCTTGAATTTTGCTTTGGCGACTCCATCTCACACCATCTGTCCGACATAGTCCCAGGGGCAATCCATGCAAGGGATCTGGTAGATTACATTGAAAGTATCTCCCACCTGCAAGCAATCTTTACAACATATAATTTGTCCTGCTATGCCTTCATTCATGAGAGAGAGAGAGGAATAGTGGCAGATAGGCACATCATCAATTCTAAAGTGACCTATCTGGTCACTACAGCACATGACAGTTAAAGGAAACCAGTAATGCTGCACATGTCATGATGTCATTGTGTAATTTGTGGAATGAATTGTGTAATTTGTGGAATGACATTATGAAGTATGTGACATGATTATGGTTTTTACCAGATGCCTTCACTGCAGCATCCTTTCTTGCTTGCTTGCCTGCCTTGAATCCTCATGGTTGTAAATGTTCTATAATTTTTCAATAATCATGCTGTTCTACAAGAAAATAGTGTTCATTCCAAAGGAAACTTGCTCATTGTGAGGGCAATAAAATCTATTTTATTTCTATACACATGAACATGCAATGTATTATGTAAGAGAAGAAAACATACATGCTATACTTAATCAAAGTATGTATTATTTTATTAATCAGATTTATATAGCTGCCCATTTCATGGAAAGTGATCTGGGCAGTGGACCACAATTCAGTAATACAGTAAGATAAAACAATCATTACCTAAAACCATTATATAATCATTATTGAAAGAGCATTAAAACTACAAAAACATCTCTTTTTATGCAGATCGGCAAACACACTTCTTCCCCCCTTTAATGAATCATAAATGTAAAAGCATTTTTAGAAATGCAGCATTACAACCCTCCGGATCATTAATCAAGGATCTAAAATTATATAGCTGCATCACTGCATGGTAGTTTATTATTCATTAACACTCTACTCACATAATTAGACCTTTTATATTGCATAGTACAAATATCTGACTATAGTCTGTGCTGCAAAAATCCACAACTATGGATTGCCTTCTACAAAGTACACATAGGATTTTGTCCAACAAGTGTTTGCATAAGAATAATACAAATAAGCAAGTTTGAGGTAGTGATGAAGGCACCAGGCCAGAGCACGGGTGTGAAACTAGATTTCATTGAGGGCCGCATCATGTGTTTGACCTTGGGGGGGGGGCTGGGATGGGTTGGCAAGGGTGAGCATGGCCAGCTTGACATCACTTATGTCGGAAGTGTCTGGTGGCCCGAGCGCTCTGCCAGAGAAAACGGGATCCTGAGCTCTGTTTTTGGCTGTGACGGCCTCCTGCAATCCTCTGCCAGTGAAAATGAAGCTCGGAAGGGGCACACGCAGCCTTCCCAAACTCCATTTTTACTGGCAGAGGCACCGCAGACTGATCCTTCACTGTTTCCAGGGCAGCCCCATGGGCCAGATCAGTGGTGGGATTCATTTTTTTTACTACCAGTTCTGTGGTGGGCTTGGTGGGTATGGCATGGATTGGTGGGCATGGCTTGGTGGGCGTTGCAGGGGAAGGACCCTGCAAAATCTTCATTCCCTTTCCACCCTACTAACCTGCTTTCCAGCTCCGTTCTCCTGTGCAGGGCAACAAAAGAAGACCCAGCCGATCAGCTGGGACTCGGGAGGCAGAGAATAGATGGGGGTGGGGCCAGTCAGAGGTGGTATATGCCGGTTGTCCAAACTACTCAAAATTTCCACTACTGGTTCTCCAGAACTGGTCAGAACCTGCTGAATACCACCTCTGGGCTAGATCAAAGCACCCTGCCTTGAGTTTGATACCCCTAGGCTAGAGACAAGAAGATTGTGAGTTCTAGTTTTACCTTAGGCAGAAATCCAGCTGGGTGGCCCTGGGACAGTCACTTTTCTAAGTCCAAGGAAGAAGGCAATGGTGACCCAATTCCCAAAAAATGCTGCCAAGGAAACTGAACAAGGCAGTTAACAGGAGACACAGCAGACATTCAAGCACAACGTTCTTTTGTTAATACAAGGGACTTACATGCTTGTCATGGCAAGTTACTACAGGTAGTCCTCGACTTACAACAGCTCACTTCGTGATGGTTCAAAGTTACAAAGTCTCTGAAAAAAGTGACTTATGACCCATTTTCACACATACAACCCATTGTAGCATCTTCATGATCACACAATTAAAATTAGGATGCTGGGCAACTGTGCTATATTTATGACTATTGCAGTGTCCCGGGGATCATGTGATTCCCCCCTTTCTGGTCTTTTGACAAGCAAAGTCAATGAGAAAGCCAGATTCCCTTAACAACCTTGTTACTAATTTAACAACTGCAGCGATTCACTACACAACGGTGGCAAGAAAGTTTGTAAAATGTGGCAAAATTCACTTAGCCACTGCCTCACTTAGCAACAGAAATTTGGGGCTCAATTGTGATCATTGTCAACTCATAAAATATTTCTATAGTCTTTTTAGAAAGGGAGGGGGGAGCAGTACAGCAGCTTGCAAAACCAAAACTGCATTCCATAAATGTTTTCAAAGGTAGCAACTAGGTGATTGAAGTTTCTGCCATGCAAAATTCTAACTGGAGAGCATGATTGATGACTCTTGGCTATGGATACGTCCCATTGGAGAATATGAATTATGATACACCCAGGGGGATGGGGGAAAACTAGGGTCAAGGATGACAATGAATTATATGTCTCAGATTTGGCTACACCAAGGCAATGCCGGACAGTTTAACCCCCAATAAATCCTTTTTAAGTTTTGGAAGTTTGGCTCAAGGCTCATGATTTAAATGGGAATAATTGCCAGAATCCTGACAATTGTAAGTTGAGAACTCCCTCGGTTGACCATTTACATTCTTGTTTCGGCACACAACATTCCTAGTTTGCATAATATATTTTTTTTAGCTTCATCCAGATTGTCAGAAAATCAGTCCAACTAGGAAATCTTCCCCATAACCTAAGACATTTCAAAAGTATAGACCTGGCTTTGTCACACTGAGTTACCCATTGAGTTACCCATCTTCCAGTGTTGGAAGAATGCTGAGTTTAGTCCTTCATATCAAGCATTGAATACTTTTCTTTTCCATTCTGGTTTTCAGCCATGGTGCACGACTCTTGTTTTCCTTGGTCCTGTTCCTTCACAGCACTGAAGATTTGTGCATTACTCAGACTGAGGAGGTTTCCTGGTGGTCCCAATCATCTTTGCAACCTGGCCCAGCTGTTCATGTGAAGCATCGTTTAGAAGCAGGTCATGCATGGCTGGCCAGAGATATTTTGTTGCCAGAGGCAAAAGGAAGAGCTGGTATCTCAGCAGCCAAGGTGCAAAATCATATTCATACAAATACTTTTCCCGAGGAAACAATGCGGTCCATTTATCTTAACCCCAAAACTGTTCTGATACAAACAGGTTTGAGGACACACACACACACATCCCGCTGCTATAATTATTCTGAATTATTTTGACTTTGTACAGCACAAAGAGCCTCTTGTACATTTTCCTGGGTGTGGTTTTCCTCTGCGTGTTCTACCTTGCCCTCAGTGTTACCTGGGCAGAGCCCATAATACAGATAGTCCCCAACTTAGAACCATCCCTTTAGTAACCTTTTTGAAATGACAACAACATTGAAAAAAGTGACTTTAGACCAGCCCTTGCACCTATAACCATCACAGCATCCTCATGGTTATGTGATCAAAATTCGGATGCTTGGCAACCGGTAGATATTTATGACAGTTGCATTATCTGGTGGTCATGTTATCAACATTTGCGACCTTCCCAGCTGCCTTATGATGAACAAAAACCAATGGGGAAAGCTAGATTAACTTAATGACGTGTGATTCACATTAACAACTGCAGTGACTTGCTTAACAACCCTGGCAAAAAGTGGGGTATGATGACTCATTTAAAACTGCCTTGCTTAGCAACGGAAATTCTGGTCCCAACTATTGTTGCAAGTCTTATTTCAATAACATTTGGATATATGCTCAGACAATGAGATTGAGTCCAACACACACACACACACACACACACACACACACACACACACACACACTGTTAGGTAGCCCCCTGGCATCTTGATCTCATTGAACTACTTCTGAGTCAGTTTTATCATCAATCACAACCGGCAGTTATTGATTAGCTGTCCCAAAGGTGCTTTGTTTTTTCAAAAGCCAACAGGACTTCCTTGGTTTTATTCTTTGAACACATTTGGCTTCTCATCCAAAGAGCTTCTTCAGTTCTGAAGAAACTTCTTGGATGAGAAGCCAAATGCGTTCAAAGAATAAAACCAAGGAAGTCCAGTTGGCTTTTGGAAAAGGCACCTTTGGGATAGCCAACACCCCAGAAGACAAGCTCAAGATCCAAAAAGATTTTGACAGACTTTGAACCCAGGGCCCTATCTAACAAAATGAAACTCAGTAGAGAGAAAAGTAAAGTTTTACACTTAGGCAAGAAAAAACAACTGCATAGGTAGAGATGAGGTGAAGCTTGACTTAAGGCAAGTAACTGTGAAAAGGATCGTGGGAGTGTGCAGCAGCAACCAAAAAAGCCAATACAATCCTATGCTGCATTAATAGAGGGACAGAATCAACATCATGTGAAGTTCTAGTACTGCTTTACAATGCTTTAGTAAGGCCACACTTGTAATTCTCCATCCGGTTCTGGTCACCACAATATGCAAAAAAGGTTGAGACCCTGGAAAGAGTGCAGAGAAGAACAAGAAAAATGACTGGGGGCTGAAGGCTAAAACATAATGGCTACAGGAATTGGATATGTATGGTCTAATGAAAAGAAGGACTAGGGAAGACATGATAGCAATTGTTATGTATGTAGGTTTGAATGTTATTGGTTTATTTGAACTTTTCTTGAAAATGTCAAATGGTATTGGTTTAAATAGTGCGGGAAGAATCCCTGCACTCCCATTGGCTGGCAGCTACGGCTGCAGGCTATGAGAAGCAGCCGTACAAGCCGACGGGTCCATTCGAGCTGTAGTCACTAATAAAGTCTTTGCTGGAACTCCTCGCGTCTGACTCTTCATGCAAACTTAACACTGGCGAAGGTGGGATTTCCTGAAGAGAAGACGACGCGACGAACAAGCAACTGAGCGAGATGGCTGCGCTGAACACCCCCAGCACCGCTCGATCCGCGACGGAAGACTGGGAATCGATGCGGATCGTTTCCACATGTTCCTGGAGGGGAACGATCTCGCCGCATCCCCGAGAGACGGAAGAGGGCGGTCTTTCTCACGCACTGCGTCCGGCAGTCTTCAAAATGGCGAAGGCGTTGGTGGGAGCAGCAGAGCTGAAGGTAATGGAATGGCCCGATTTAGAAAAACTTTTGAGAGCCCATTACCCCACAAGTATCGTGCCTCATTAAGAGACACGAATTTTACCGCCGGATCAAGGGATAGCGAGAATGTTAATGACTGGCAAGTTTGACATTTACCAACTTAGAAGAGGCCATGATCGGTTTGTTTTAGGCCTTAAAGATAAGGTTTTACAAAGCAAACTATTAATGAAACCTAAGATCACGCTTAAAGAGGCCATTGAAGAAGCTGTTTCAGTGGAAGCCACCAAGTCCTCAGCAGCGGCCATGAAAAGATTAACAAGGCCTCAAGCCAGGCCTCAAGCCATTCTGATGGGGATAAATCCACATCTACTCATTAAGAACAAATAGACTCTGATTCTGATGGCAGTGAGGCAGAGGAGGGGATTTTAAACTCAGAATGGAGAAGAAAAGAAAAGACTCTGGGAAGAACAGGCAAGGGTTCTATTGCAGAGGCTGTGGGGCCACCAAGACTGATTGCAAGTTCTTTGACTCCATTTGCCTACGCTGAGAAACGGGTCACATAGCCAGAGTCTGCAAATCATCCAGAACTCCACCAGCTAGGAAGAAATTCCCTGATAGAGACTTTAAGCCCAACAATTGCCTTGAAAAAATGGGGCGAAATTTAGAAGCAAATGGCAAGAATGAAACACACCAAACAATCACTATTGGTCATTCTTCACCCTTAAAAAGCAGAAAAGTACATGTAAAGGTGTTTATTGAAGGAAGACCTTGCCAAATGGAGTGGACTCAGGCTCTTATTTATCTATGGTGTCATGGGACACTATCCACAGACTTTTCCCAAAATTCAGAAAAAGCATTTCCAGAAGCAAGCACTGACTCTCAAAGACTACCAAGGGAACAAGATTCCAGTAGTTGGAGAGAGAGATTTCAACGTGCAGTTTAAAGGCCACACCAAACGTTTGCCCCTGACCATCGTGGACAAGGATCGCCCAAGTTTGCTGGGACTTGAGTGGTTCAAGCCACTTGGCATCGAGGTGACTGGCATCCATCACGTGAGCAGTTCTGACTGGGAAGAGTCCTTGAAGTCTGAGTTTCCAGAGGTCTTCAGCAAAGGACTGGGCAAGTATATGGGGACCCCTATTGCTTTCAGCCTAGACCCCAAGGTGCCCCCAATTCGTTTAAAGCCCAGGAGGGTCCCATTTGCTTTAAAGGAAAAAATTGATGCACAATTAGATAAACTCATTGCTCAAGGGGTTTTAGAACCTATTGACCACTCCAAATGGGAAACACCCATAGTCACACCAGTCAAGACTGATGGGTCAGTGAGAATCTGTGGTGACTACAAGGGGACACTTAACCATGCGCTGCAACAGAGCGCATATCCTGTACCAGTTGTGCATCATCTGCTCCATTCCCTTGGCAGGGGTACAGTATTTGCTAAACTGGATTTGGCTCAGGCATATCAACAATTAACAGTTGATGATGCCACTGCAGAGGCACAAACAATTGTGACCCATAGAGGTGCCTTCAAATGTAAAAGACTACAATTTGGAGTAAGCGTGGCACCTGGCATTTTTCAGAGCCTTATGGAAAGAATGTTGCAAGGACTGCCAGGGGTAGTACCTTATTTTGATGATGTATTAATCTCTGCTGAAAATGACACTCAGCTTCAAGAAAGACTCAGAGAAGTCCTTACCAGATTCAGAAAAGCGGGTTTAAAAGTCAAGGAAGACAAATGTACACTCAAAACAGACAGAGTTGAGTTCCTGGGGTATATGATTGACAAACATGGCATCCATCCTACTGATGCCAAGGTTAAAGCAATCAATGAAGCCCCTAAACCTCGATGCAAGGCAGATTTGCAGCCTTCCTTGGCCTTATTAACTTTACCACATGTTTCTACCTCACAAAGCATCTATTGCTGAGCCCTTACATCGCTACTTGATAAGAATGCTGTTTGGATCTGGGGCGGAAGGAACAGTCAGCATTTAACAGTATTAAGAGACTAATCACGTCTGATGCTGTGTTGATACAATTCTCTGAGAATTTACCTGTTGTTCTGACTTGTGATGCATCCCCTTTGGAGTGGGGGGTTTGAGTCACAGGCTTCCCAATGGACGGGAAGCCCCAATTGCATTTTACTCTCGCACTGTCCAAAGCAGAGAGGAATTATAGCCAATTGGACAAGGAGGCTTTAGCAGTTGTTGCAGCTGTTAAGAAATTTCATGAATATCTGTATGGCAGGTCATTCACCATTGTTACAGATCACAAACCTTTACTAGGCATTGTGGCAGGAGACAAACCTACACCTAATATCCTGTCACCAAGAATGCTGAGGTGGACTGAATTTCTTGCAGCCTATTCCTACAAACTGATTCACAGGCCTGGCAAGGACATTGGACATGCTGATGCACTGAGTCGTTGCCCACTACCTTGCCACAAGGAGGACTTTGAACTTGAAACTCACACCTTTTTCCTGGAGACCGTTGCTAAGCTTCCAGTCCATGCTGCTGAGATTGCCAAAGAAACTGCCAAAGATGCTGTGTTGGCACCTGTTATGGGCTGGATTAAGAAAGGTTGGCCTCTTCAAGATCTACCTCACCTTGCCCAACCTTTTAAGTCCAGGCAAACTGAATTATCTGTATTAAGAGGATGTATTTTGTGGGGTAACAGGGTGGTTATTCCTGCAAAACTGCAAAGGAGGTTTTGGAAATGTTACATGAGGGTCATCCTGGGATTGTAAGGATGAAAGGTTTGGCCAGGAGTTATGTATGGTGGCCAGGTATTGACAAAATGGTTGAAAACTGGGTAGCCTCTTGTCCCAATTGCCAGGTAGTCAGACCTTCCCACCTCACCCCCACACAGGAATGGGAATGTCCTAGGGGCCCATGGTCTAGAATCCACATTGATTTTGCAGGCCCTACAAGAGGGCACACTTTTCTAGTACTAGTAGATGCATACTCTAAATGGCTAGAGGTAATTCCCATGACATCCACTACAAGTGAGGCTGTCATCAAGCAGCTCAGAAAATTGTTTGTAACCCATGGATTACCAGATGTCCTTGTTTCTGACAATGGCCCTCAATTCACGTCTAACATTTTGAATCCTTTCTAGCTCAACAGGGCATCAGACATGCCCTCACTGCCCCTGGGCACCCTTCGCCAATGGCCGGGCTGAACGCATGGCACGCTTTACCAAGGAGAAGCTTCAGCAGCTGGGTCCTGGGGATATCACTGAGAAGCTTGAAAACTTCTTAGTGCTCAACACACACTCCTAGCCCATCAAATAACTTGTCCCCAGCAGAGTTGTTGATGGGTAGGAAACTTAGGTCTTCCCTTGACCGCCTTCATCCCACTTACGCACCCAACGCACCACTGGATTCCACTTCCAAAGTTCGTTCTTTTAGTGTGGGAGATTCTGTATATGCTAGGAACCTTATAGGTGAACCTTTGTGGATTCCTGCTGAAATAACTCACATCACTGGCCCTCGTTCTTACAGGGTACAAACAGAGGATGGCCTCCTCTGGAGCAGGCACATTGACCAACTTAGATCCAGGTTCCCTCAGGAACATCCCCTGTCTCTCTGGGTCCCTCACCTAATGTCTCTTCTAGGGGAGGAACAGGAGGAAAATCAGCAAACAGGAATCAACCCCATGTGTAACGAGCCATTGCAACAGGAACCATCCCAACCCTGTCACAATGCCAAGATCCATCCTTAGAAGTAGAGCCATTGACAGGAACCATCCCGAACCCTGTCACAATGCCAAGATTCATCCTTAGAAGTGGAAGATTGCACACCACCACCTGACTTGGGTGCTGATATTGGAATGGAGATGGGTTGGGAGAGACCAGATTCTAACAGTCTAACAGGGTCTCCTTTCACAGGAAGTCCCAACAGGGAAATGTCAGCAGACACATTTCCCTCTCACTGGGTGAGAACGTTAAAACTTCTGAACCACGAAGGTCTCAACGTACACGTAAGAGCCCCACCTATTTAAGGGAATACATTAGATAGGTTGGGGTTTGGTATGGACTGAACCTAGTGGGGAGGGGTGTTATGTATGTAGGTTTGAATGTTATTGGTTTATTTGAACTGTTCTTGTAAATGTCAAATGGTATTGGTTTAAATAGTGCGGGAAGAATCCCTGCACTCCCATTGGCTGGCAGCTACGGCTGCAGGCTATGGGAAGCAGCCGTGGCCAAGCCGGGACGGGTCCATTCGAGCTGTAGTCACTAATAAAGTCTTTTGCTGGAACTCCTCGCATCTGACTCTTCATGCAAACTTAACAGCAATGTTCCAATATGTCATGCCCCTGATGGAGGGAGAAGAGAAACAGCCGACAAGGAGTGGAAGTGTGGCTCCAGAGGTTGTGGAGGAGGCTGGGCAGTCAGAGAAAGACCCAGGCCTATCCCCTCTCTATCCTAGGGCATGAAGGGAGGAGAAGATAAGGGAGAGATGTGAATGGCGTGGTCTACTGGGGGAGGAAAGGGCCTTGATCCTCTTCATAGACTGCAGCTGTAAGAACTGGTTAAAAAGACGGACATGCGTATGGGCCAGTGCTGGAAACAAAGTGTGGAGATACCTCTAGTCTGTCATTCCTCTCTGAGTTTGGCATCCTTCCCAGTGTGTATTCCAATATCTGTGGACATCTTCAAGCCCTTATCTTGCCTGGTTCCCTTAATTGCTTCAGTGTGGTTTTTACTCTTTATAATTTATAGGCATTTTTAGTTTAAACGGCATTTCTTCCTTTTCATAACTGTTTGTGGGGGAGTTTTTGGTCTCCAGTCAAGGATATTTGGAGCTTTGAAGCAAAGTGAAGGAATAAAAGGGGCTTCACCTGTTTTTGTGACTGTGTTTATTTTGTATCCCACCCTGGATCATCACACAATATTTGAAGGGCTCCTACAAAGACGAGGGGGGTCAAACTATTTTTCAAAACACCAAAGGGCAAGACAAGAAACGATGGATAGAAACTAACCAAGGAGAGAAGCAACCTAGAACTACTGTAGGAGAAAATTTCCTAATGGTGAGACCAATTAACCAATGGAAAAACTTGCCTTCAGAAGTTGTGAGTGCTCCATCACTGGAGACTTTCAAAAAGAGATTGGGCATCCATTTGTCTGAAATAGTATAGGCTCTCCTGCTTGAGCAGTGGGTTGACTAGAACAGGGTCAGCCAACCTTTTGGACCTCAGGGACCACCAATCTCATAATTTTAAATCTCAGGGACCACTAACTGGTTCTGTGGGCATGGCCTAATTTGTGGGTGTGGCTTGGTGGTCATGTGACTGGCTGGGCATGGCTTATATGTAAATACTAGAAATATTTATATAAATATTGAATTTTTTATTAAAAAAGAGCAACTTTTACCCAAAATCAGGCAAAGCAGGCAGGCAGATTGAGTTGCTCACAGAATCACAGATTCATTCAGAGATCTATCTATCTGCCATCGGCTAGCTCAGTCTGTCACATAAAATTTGCTTGCCATGAGTCTGCACTGAATAATAGAACCTTCAGTCCTAAGGGAGGTTTGGCTGTGCTTAAAGCAGAGCCAAAGATCTAAGACTAGCTAGAAAGCAAGAAATCCAACCATTTCCTGCTTCCTAGCTAATCTAAATCTCCCGGCACAGCAGAACAGCTGATGGTCAGAAAATAGCAATTTAGGAGGCAAGTTTGCCGGTAAGGTGGGCAGGAAGGGTTCCCTGAGCCATATGGGTGGCAGCCTTGTGTTTTTGCACAGCCTGGATTAATTGCTTTGGGGGTACTTTGGGGTGAGATTTCTCTGCAGCCCACCAAAATTTTCTTGAGGCCCACCAGTGGGCCCCGGCCCAAGGTTGGCAACCGCTGGACTAGAAGACCTCCAAACTCCCTTCCAACTGTTTGTTCTATAACCATGATCTGGATGATTGAGAACCTCCACAGATGTTTATTGATCAGCTGCTTCAAATTAGCATCCTGAAAGAACATCCATAGGACCTTCCCTCAGAAGACACTCTCTGAACCCCCTCAGAAGGTCACAAAATTCTTAGCTTAGCTATAAAATACTTAGCCATGGGAAGCCAGTGAGTTTGCTCTTCAACCAGCTAAGTCCAGATTCTTGCTTCTTAATTCCCCTTTCACACATCAGTTGACTACTTTGTCCAGGATCTCCCACCAATCTGTGAATACAAGAAGGGGTGGGATTCTACCAGTTTGGCCTGGTTCAGGTGACCCGGTAGCTCCAAAGATCAGCTGTGAGTGAACTGGTTCACTCCAACAATCAGCTGTTGGGCCCATCCACCTGCCCCGGCTCTAGTCTGTGATTTATTTCCAGGTTTTCCAGCTCAGCTGCTTTGTCCAGCAAAGTTGATTGCCGCGCATCAGCTGTTTTACACACAGGGCTTGCAGCAGAAGGTGAGTTGCAAATCAGTGGTGGGATTCAAATTTTTTTTACTACTGGTTCTGTGGGCGTGGCTTGGCAGGGGAAGGATACTGTAAAATCTCCAGTCAGAGGTGGTATTTGCCGGTTCTTTGAAACTACTCAAAATTTCCGCTACCGGTTCTCTGGAACTGGTCAAAACCTGCTGAATACATATATATAAAATTATATAATACATATATATAAAATTATATAATACATATATATATAATACATATATATAAAATCATACATTGCAATGTCCTACCTGTCAATGAATACCTGTCAACCATAACAATAAAGAGCACACAATAGATACAAACTCAAGGTTAACCACACCAAACTTGAATGCAGGAAATACAACTTCAGCAACAGAATGGTCAGTGTCTGGAATACTCTACCTGACTCTGTGGTTTCTTCCCCAAACCCCAAAAACTTTAACCTTAGACTGTCTACTATTGGCCTCACCTCTTTCCTAAGAGTTCTGTAGGGGGCATGCATAAGTGCATCAATGTGCCCACCGTCCCTGTCCTATTGTCTCTTTTATTTTTCTTATATTTATCCATTTCATGTATTCATAACTATGTTTATACTTATACATATTATCTTATAATTGCTTGACAAATAAATAAGTAAAATAAATAAAAATACAACCTCTTTGCAAATGCTGCATGCAGGCACAAAGCATATGTTCACCAAGCTGGTTGTTACATTGGTTGAATCCCACCCATGAATAAAACCTCGACATATTTCACATTATTCCTTTTGGCTGAGTTTGATACGGAGGCGTCCATGTTGGTATGTCATTGTGGTTGGGTTCATGCTGTGCTCAAACTACTGCTGTTTATTTTTTAAAAAACTTTTTTAATTACTGCAAATTTCACATATATTTACTTTCTGTGCATGTTCTGTTCTGTCATTTTGCTTAATTACCCAGTTCTATCAGCTTGAACTGCCATAAGAAGGGAGTGGTTCCATCTTGATTCTCCGTGATCTGCGGTGCCCTCACAATCGGCTGATTGCCATTAATACTTCTGCACCAGGCCAGTGGGGATCAAATGGAGGATTTGATGGAGGAATATATTAAAGTTTCATCCATTTGTTTTAAAATAGCTGCCGACTAATAGCAAAAGATGCAATGTAGAAATGA
Source organism: Naja naja (assembly GCA_009733165.1). Classification (NCBI taxonomy): domain Eukaryota; kingdom Metazoa; phylum Chordata; class Lepidosauria; order Squamata; family Elapidae; genus Naja; species Naja naja. The sequence goes on along the minus strand of SOZL01001644.1, from coordinate 1,057 downwards.
CAGCCTCCAGTGTGAGAATATGTGTTGTGGCATTCATTAGCACATCATTAAGCAGGATTCCTATAAGTTAGAATACAAATGGGCAATACACGAGCATTTCTATTTCCTCCCACCTCCAAGCTAGTTTGCATTTATATAAACTGTTTTTGTTTGTTTGTTTTATACAGAAAAAGGTGAATTTAATTTGCTCGGAGAAAGATTTCGTGTCCCCAACTCAGATGCTAATTTCAAAACAAATCAAACTTTGAGAATAATCTGCCTGTTTACTTGGCTTTAACTCTGGTATATGCTAGTGATAGAGCTGTGGCTTAGCTTCTTCGCAGTTCCTCAATGATTTGCAGATTGCCAGTGATCTGCACCAAGAGCGATGGCTGTTTCCCTTGCCTACCTCCAAGCTAGTTTGCATTTATATAAACTGTTTTTGTTTGTTTTATACAGGAAAGGGTGGTTTTGATTTGCCAGGGGAGAAAGATGGTGTGTTTTTCCCAACTCAGAGGCTAATTTCAAACCACACTTTGAGAACAATCTGCTTGCTTGACTTTACCATATACTACAAGTAATCCTTGACTTACAACCACAATTGAATCCAGTATTTCTGTTGCTAAGTGAGACTGTTGTTAATTGAATTTTGCCCCAATTTACAACCTTTCTTGCCACAGTTGTTAAGTGAATCACTGCAGTTGTTAAGTAAGTAACATGGTTTTAAAGTGAATCTGGCTTCCCCATTGACTGTGCTTGTCAGAAGATTGCAAGATAGCAATAGCATAGCCCTTAGACTTATGTAATTTTATAGTGCTTTACAGCCCGCTCTAAGCAGTTTTACAGAGTCAGCCTATTGCCTCCAACAATCTGGGTCCTCATTTTACCCACCTCGAAGGATGGAAGGCTGAGTCAACCTTGAGCCTGCCATTGCAGGTGGTCAGAAGTAGCCTGCAGTACTGCACTCTAACCACTGCACCACCACACATCATGTGACCCCAGGACACTGCAATTGTCATAAATACAAGTCAGTTGCTGCAAGCAACTGAATTTTGATCATGTGACCCTGGGGATGCTG
>SOZL01001643.1:56248-66018 GCA_009733165.1 Naja naja | reverse complement strand
GAGACACTGTGGAGTCCTGGGGGCTCTGTGAGTTGAGTTGTTTCCTCGCTGAAGTTTCATTCCCCAGCTAGGTAATATCAGTGATCCTTCCTCCCCTCCCTCCTCCCCCCCCCCCCCCCCCTCCCCCTCCCCTCCCTCCCTTCCTTGCTCCTTCCTTCCTCCTCCTCCTCCTCTCCTTCCTTCCCTCCCCCTTTCCTCCCTTTCCTCCTTCCTCTTTTCTCCTTCCCTCCCTCCCCCCTTCCTCCCTCCCTCCCTTCCTTCCTGCTCCTTGGTGCTCTATGAGCTTGGTTGCTTTTTTTGCAAACATTTCATTACCTAACTAGGTAACATTGTCAGAATGGTCAGAAGGGAGGATGAGTTTGTGAACAGGAGCAGACGTTTCATTACCCAACTAAGAAATCAGTGCTAGAAGGAACTGAAGTGTGGGAGGAGGGAGGAGGAGGAGGAGGAGGAGGAGGAGGAGGAGGAGGAGGAGGAGGAGGAGGGCTGTGGGGTCCTGGTGCTCTCTGAGCTTGGTGGTTTTCTTGCAGACGTTTCATGACCCAACTAGGTAACATCATCAGTAGGAAAGAGGTCTTCTAATCCAGCCCCCTGCTCAAGCAGCAGACCCTATGCCATTTCAGACAGTAGTTAAATCAATCAGAGTTGAGGGGGACCTTGGAGGTCCTCTAGTCCAACCCCTTGCACAAGAAGGATTCCATTTCAGACAAGTGTCTGTCCAGGTTCTTGTTTAAAACCTCCAGTGCTGAAACACCCACAACTTCTGAAGGCAAGCAGCCTGCAAATTAATCAATATTTAAAAAGGAACCGAGGAAGGACGCCTTTTCCGGCCTGAAACCCCAGGGGTGGCTTTGGGGGACAGAGAGCCCCCCCACAAGTTCACTTTTCCCTGATCTCTGGCCAAACACCTCTGACTGCATGCAGCAACCAGCTTAAATGTATTTCTTGCACAAACATCTTTGCCGAGATCCAGGCTCACGTGTAAAATAGCAAGAAGGAATAAAAGGATCTCCTGCGAACTTGCTTGCTACCTGGAAGAAATTGGACCACTAATTCAGACTGTTGTGTTGAGGTTTTGAGTTGTTCATTTTTTTTAAAGCCTTGGGGAAAATGAATGACCAAATCTAAGGCATCATAGCAGCATTTGATCCTGAAATTTTGAAAAAGGGCAGATTTAAGGATTGGATGTCGAAGGAAGGCATATTTTTTGCCTGTGGTCCTTATTTCTTATATATTTATATACATTTATATAACTCGTATTTATATAAGTGGGAGCTTCATCCCTGGAGGCTTTCAAGAAGAGACTGGACTGCCATCTGTCAGAAATGGTGTAGGGTCTCCTGCTTAGGTGGGGGATTGGACTAGATGACCTACAGGGTCCCTTCCAACTCTGTTATTCTATATTCAATGAAACAGAAGTTGCCTTCAGAAGTTGTGGGAGCTCCATCAATGAAAGCTTTCAAGAAGAGACTGGACTGCCATTGTCAGAATGGTGTAGGGTCTCCTGCTTAGGCAGGAGGTTGGACTAGATGACCTACAAGGTCCCTTTGAACTCTGTTATTCTGTTATTTCTATTGGAAATGGGCAGGAGTAGTTGCAGAACTGGTAGATTTCTGCGAATGTTCTAGAAATAGGAATGTCCAACTTTGACAACTTTGAGACCTGTGGACTTCAACTCCCAGAATTCTGTGCTGACTGGGGAATTCTCGAATGGAAGTCCACAAGTCTCCAAGTTGCCAAGATTGGACACCCCTACCCTGAACTGGTCCAAAAATTTCACCTTGAAACTTCTTCTCACCATCTTCTCCCAGGATCAACAACCATTCATGGTCAACGTTGGAGAATCCCGACATCATTGCACGCAGTCCTGCCTCCCTTACACAGCCGATAAAAGATTTGTAGAGGACCTGTGTTGGTCCATTAGGGACCATTAATGGGCAAGCAGGGAAGCCATTAAGGTTACTTTGCAGTGGTTGTTGCTTCTCAGTCTCCATCTTGGCAACGACACAGAAGGAGAAAAAAAAATCCCCTGCAGCTTTCATGACAAAGTGGTTCCTGGGCCCATCCCTCTATTCTTGAAGGCCTTCCGCCATTTCATTAATGACTTTGGAGAGGAAACCAGAGTGCTTTGGTCCTGGTGCCAGCTTCTCAGATGCTCCAGATCTCCTCACCCAATGGGTGGAGGACCTTTTAAAGGCTTTGGAGAAGGACCACGCCAGTTTGCCCTCCCTTAGGCCCAGGACTCTTCAATATCTTCCTTAACGACTTAGATGAGGGAATAGAAGGGGAACTTACCAAATTTGCAGATGATACTAAGCTGGCAGGAATAGCTAACACCCAAAAAGATAGGCTCAAGATCGAGATAGATCTTGAGAGACTAGAACACTGGGCCATATCTAACAAAATGAAATTCAATGTAGAGAAAAGTCAAGTCCTACACTTAGGCAAGAAAAACCCAAAGGACACATATAGACTGGGTGAAACCAGGCTCAATAGCAGGAACTGGGAGAGGATCTTGGAGTCTTAGTGGACAACCAGCTAAATAGGAGCCAGCCGTGTGCAGCAGCAGCCAAAAAAGCCACTGCAATCCTAAGTTGCATTAACAGAGGGATCCAATCAAGATCAAGGGAGGTACTAATACCACTCTATAAAGCCTTAGTAAGGCCACACTTAGAGTACTACATCCAGTTTTGGTCACCACATTATAAAAAAGAGGTTGAGACTCTAGAAAAAGTCAGAGAAGAGCAACCAGGATGATGAGGGGACTGGAGACGAAGGCATATGAAGAATGTTTGCAGGAACTGGGCCTGGCTAGTCTAGGGAAGAGAAGGACCAGGGGAGACAGGAGAGCATCTTCCAATATCTGAGGGGCTGCCCCAGAGAGGAGGAGGGGATCAAACTATTCTCCAAGGCACCTGAAGGCCAGACAAGGAGTAATGGATGGAAACTGAACAAGGAGAGATTCAACCTGGAAATAAGGAGAAACTTTCTGACAGTGAGAACAATCAATCCATGGAACAGAAGTTGCCTTTGGAAGTTGTGGGAGCTTCATCCTTGAGACTTTCAAGAAGAGATTGGACTTCTCTCTGTCAGATAATGGTGTAGGGTCTCCTGCTTGGGCAAGGGGTTGGACTAGATGACCTCTGAGGTCCCTTCCAACTTTTATTCTGTCATCTGCAACATGGCATGACTGTAGACAGCCTTTGGGCAATGATGACTTTGGGTAACTCTGCAACAACAACACCCACAAAAACATGTTGGAAGTCCAGGAAATAAGAAAAGGAGGGGGAAAAAATGAAAATCCCAAGTGAACAGGAAAGGAGGGAAGGAAGGAAGGAAAAACGCCAACCGGCGTTTCCCTCATTTCCTGGGCTTAAAAGATGTTTTGTAACCATAGCAGGATGCTGTCTTCAAGGACATCGCTGCGGTTCTCCCCGATGACCGACTGCTCTGCGAATCAGGAGAGATGCCCCCTAAGCGATCTGCAAGCCATCCTCCTCGCTCTTCCCTTCCTTCCTTGCTTGCTTGCCGATTCCGGATAGCCTTCAGCCAGATCTCTCTGTAGGAGTTGCTTCTCTCCTTAAAGCAAAACGGGGAAAAAAACCAGGATGCTATTTTCTGCCCCTGTCCTGCAATCAATCATGGCCAGCTGGGGAATTCTGGGAGTTGAAGTCCACCCATCTCAAGGTTGCTGAGGTTGGGACTCCAGGCTGTGAAGTTAGCATCTGGCCAGTGGCTGCAGCTCAGATGGTCAGCCATTACCACCTGCCCATTCCCAGCATCCCCAAGAACAGGCTGGGAAAGGCGAGGGCCACAGAAAGACCAAGAAATTCAGGTTCCCCCAGATAATTGCCTACAGGGATCCAAACAGCTCATCAGATTCTCTGCCCACCCAAACCAGAGCAAAAACTATTTATTCCATTTACTTATCAAATGTATATGCCACCCCTCTGACTACCCAAAGTTACAGGAAAAATCCTTGCCTTGTGACCAGTGGAGCCCCAAATTTCCGTTGCTAAGAGGGAGAGTGTTGTGGTTCGCCATCGGCCGGTGCAGACGGCAGTGGAATCGGACAGTGGGGAGGAACATGGGCCAGGCCAGGAGTCTGGGGAGTGCTCGGACGAGGGTTCTGCATCCGATGCAGAGATGGGGGCCATCTGGGAGTTATGTGCGGACTCTGGAGCCTCCAGAATGTGGCAGCAGTGAGGCCGAGGACCCAGGGGAGCCTGTTCCCAGTGCACGCATGCACAGGGCTGTCAGAAGGCAAGAACAGTTAAGGCAAAAGGGGACTCGGGAATAAGGCTTGGAGGTGATTGGTCCCTCCCATAAGACATAAAGGAGGAGCAAAGGGACAGGAGCCTTTGCAGGAAGCAACTTTGTCCATTCTGGTCAGTTTAAACTCTGAAGCTCCATGTGGACTTTGCACTTAGGTTGGTTTTATTATTGTTAATAATTTAATTTAATAATTGGACTTGTATGCCGCCCCCTCTCCGAAAGGACTCGGGGCAGCTCACAACTAAAAATAACAACAATAAATACATTAAAAACGAATTAAACACTACAAGCCCACATAAAATCAATTTAAACCCCCCCCTCCCCGAGAGGTCAGTCCAGCCTGGCCTGTTCAAACAGCCAGGTTTTCAGATCGTGGCGGAAAGAGCAGAGATCCGGGGATGTTCATTTAACACTTTAGTTGTTGGGAGCCATTCAAATGAGAGAAAGGGGGTGCTTATCTCAAGGGACTGTTTGGGACTCATTACAGGCTGGGAATGAACATAATTCCCAGCGCTGAAATAAAACAAGAGTTGTTTGGACTAAGTGTGTGCTTAATTATGGTTTCAGGGAGCCTTGGTCAGAACAGAGTGTTACAAAGTGAGTTTTGTCTCCTTTTACAAACCTTTGTGGCCACCGCTGTTATGTGAATCGCTGCAGTGAAAAAAGGCCATTGGTCACTTTTTTTCATTGCTGTTGTAACTTCGACCGGTCACTAAACAAACTGTTGTACGTCAAGGACTACCTGTATTTCTGCAGCACCTTGTCATCTTTAGGAAGCAGAGCCAGGCCTTCTGAAATCTTGTTGCAGGCTCTAAAAAGCAGCTGGAAGTACCCAGAATTGTGCAACTGAATCTCCTTCACATCAGAAGCTGAAGTGGATGCAAACCAAGGACTTCCCATTATCCCGGGCTAAGAGTACCATGATAGCTTGAAAATTTGCTAAGAATATTATGGGCAAAAAAATCTTGCCTCAATGGGACAAACAGTCATTGCATAGAGCCTCAGATGACCAAAATATCTCAGGGGCTGCCCCAAAGAAGAAGGGGTCAAGCTGTTCTCCAAAGCACTTAAAAACAGGACAAGAAGCAATGGATGGAAACTTATCAAGGAGAGAAGCAACCTGGAATTAAGGAGGACACTCCTGATGGTGAGGACAATTAAGCAGTGGAATAGTTTGCCACCAGAAGTTGTGGGTGCTTCATCACTGGAGGCTTTTAAGGAGAGACTGGACAGCCATTTGTCTGAAATGGTGTAGGATTTCCTGACTAAGAAGGGGATTGGACTAGAAGACCTCCAAGGTCCCTTCCAACTCAACTCTCAACTCAAAACTCTCAACACTCAACACTCAATTAAACACTCAACATGCAACACTCAACAAAACACTCAACTAAATACTCAACTAAATACTCAACATTCAAATCAACACTCAACACTCAACTGAACACTCAACTCAACACTCAACACTCAACTCAACACTCAACACTCAACTACTCAACTAAACTCAACACTCAAATCAACACTCAACACTCAACACTCAACTCAACACTCAACTCAACACTCAACACTCAACTCAACACTCAACTCAACACTCAACACTCAACTCAACACTCAACACTCAACTAAACACTCAACACTCAAATCAACACTCAACACTCAACTCAACACTCAACACTCAACTCAACACTCAACTCAACACTCTACTCAACACTCTACTCTACTCTGATTCGACTCCAGCAAACCGTACCGCAGGACTCTGGAGAGCTATTGGCATTGGTCAAGAAACTTGGAAATGAAAAGGCAGAAGGATACTGTTTTTCTCTCAAATCATCAACCCAATGGCAGCTTTGAAAAAAATCCATTTTTTTTGCTTTGGTTTTTTTAAAAAAATCACAAAGAGGAGCAATACAACACAGATAGTCCTCAAGTTACAACAGTTCATTTAGCAACTGTTCTGAGTTACAATGGAATTGAAAAAAGTGGCCTCTGACCGTTTTTCACACTTAACGACTGTTGCAGCATCCCGCATGGTCATATGATCAAAATTCTGAGGCTTGGTAACTGGCATGGACTTATGACAGTTGCAATGTCCCGGGATCACATGGTCCACTTTCGCAACCTTTGGACCAGCAAAATCAACGGGGAAGCTTCACTTAACAACCGTGGCAAAAAAAGTTTGTAAAATGGGGCAAAACCCACTTAACGATCAATTCCCTTCAAGTGAATTAAGGATTCCCTCAACAACTGTTGCTTAGCAAAGAAAATTTGGTGCTCCATTGTGGTCGTTAAGTCGAGAACTCCCTGCAATTCATTTCTGCAATTCAACAGTAAAACTCCTTCATGTTGGAAGCCACAGACACGTTAGGAAAAATTAAAATGTTGCCAACTTGAACATGCATATTTATTCACCGAAGAAGTTGGGAGTCAGACCAGAAAATGAATCTGCTTTGTTGTTATTATTTATTTTCAGGGGGAGTATATAGCACTTTCTCTCTGCACAGATGCCTGTCTGGGGTTGGATTGTGTCCGGCCTGTTTCGAGTCCTTCCGATCGATTAGGATTTCTACAATTCTTCTTTGGAATAGTAAAGGAGGAATCCTTGCTGGAAACACGTCTCCATTCACCACAAATACTTTCATTTTGGGTGCCTTTATTTTATTATCTTTATCTTGCATCCTTTGGGATCTTCGGAAATGCTTGGTGCCACAAGTGGAAATCTGGAAGCCAGACACTAAATTAACTCTTTATTAAAATGAAAGGACAAAATTCAGGGAGTTTTGCACAACACTGAATTGTCTGCAACTTATGAATCAAAACACACAACCCTGTAGCATCCTTCTGTTAGTCCTTCAGGGGTGGGATTTTACCACTTCATATTGGTTCTGTAGAACCAGTTGTATTTTACCAATGGTTAGATAGAAAAGTAGGAAATTGAAGTATAATACAATAACAATGATATGTTAGACTTGATTATTATAGAATGAATTCTAATATGAATTAAAATCAGTAAGAATTGAGATTTGCTCTAAAGGATAATGCGGATTTGAAATTAAAGTCTAATTATGATATAATAATATGACATGGAAAGTTGACTAATGTAATGTGAATGTAAATTTAAATCTAAGAGGAAAAGATTATAGATTTTGTGCACAAGAAATATGTACCTACCGACACACTGTATAATTGAAAGGTGGTTTTATTCATTGCTTTATGTTTATGTTTGTCGATGTTTGTTGTTAAAAATAAAAAACTTTCTTTTTAAAAAAAGAACCGGTTGTTACGATTTTGTGCAGTTTGGGGAACCAGCAAACTGTGCCCCTGGCTGGCCCCGCAACATCGCTAACTCCATTCTCCCCTTCCCAGGCACTCCTTAAGGTGCTTTTTCCCTCCCGACAATCAGCTGTTCCAAAATCAGCTATGCCAGGATCCCCCTCACTGTCTTACTGCTTCACCGAGGAGGAAGGAAGGAAGGAAGGAAGGAAGGAAGGAAGGAAGGAAGGAAGGAAGGAAGGAGAGGAGGAGGAAGGAAGGAGAAGAGGAGGAATGAAGGAAGGAGAGGAAGAGGAAGGAAGGAGAGGATGATCAGCTGTTCTGATGATCAGCTGTGCTGGGATCACCCTCGCTGTCTTACTGCGGCCCAGGAGGCCAAAAAACAGAGCGCAGGAAGGGGGGTTCCTGCAAAAAAAAGAAGCCACGCCCACCTAGCCATGCCTACAGAACCGGTAGTAAAAATATTGAGGTGATGCCTCACCAAATTTAATGAGATTTACTTCCGTGTCGCTCAATATTAAAAGCCTGCCCTACTAATGTTCCTAAACAAAATGGGTGGATTTGATTTAAATCAAGTTGAATTACTGGTAAATCACAACTTAAATCGTGATTTAAATCCCTCGTTTAAAAAAATGGCTTGCTTTAAAGCAACTTGATTTAAATCCTAATTTTTAAAGAGCAGCTGTCTTCTCTGCTGTGGAATCGTGTGAATGCATCCATGCAGTGTACTTTATGGCTAGTCTAGGGAAGAGAAGGACCAGGGGAGACAGGAGTGCAGTCTTCCAATAGTTGAGGGGCTGCCCCAGAGAGGAGGAAGGAGTCAAGCTATTCTCCAAAGCACCCGAAGGCCAGACAAGGAATAATGGATGGAAACTGAACAAGGAGAGATTCAACCTGGAAATAAGGAGAAATTTCTGACAGTGAGAACAATCAACCAATGGAACAGAAGTTGCCCTCAGAAGTTGTGGGAGCTTCATTCCTGGAGGCTTTCAAGAAGAGACTGGACTTCCATCTCTCAGAAATGGTGCAGAGTCTCGTGCTTTGGCGGGGGGTTGGACTAGATGACCTACAAGGTCCAACTCTGATTATCTGTTATCTCAGCTTTGTGGAGCTTGGATTCGTTGAATGAGTTGACCAAAAAATGTAAATATTGCAGAATAGACTGTTATGTATGTAGGTTTGAATGTTATTGGTTTATTTGAATTGTTCTTGTAAAATGTCAAATGGTATTGGCTTAAATAGTGTGGGAAGAAACCCTGGACTCCCATTGGCTGGCAACTACGGCTGCTGGCTATAAGAAGCAGCCGTAGCCCAGCCAAGTCGGGTCCATTCGAGCTGTAGTCACTGAATAAACTCTTCACTGAAGCTCTTCGCGTTTGACTCTTCATCCAAACTTAACATAGACAGCCTTATGCTACACCACTAAGCTCTGTTTGACGCTGAATAAATCTAAATTATTAATGTATCTTAAAGAGAAAAGTGTCTTTAGGTAGATTTTTATTCCAGAAGTGTTTTCTTAAAATAAATTCGATAAAAATAAAAATCCGATTTAAATTTAAAAAAGAAACATCAATTTTTATCCACCCTGAAAATAGATAAAATGAAGGATGAAAATTCCAACGTCGGTATGTTGAAAAGGATTTTAGTTTTGGTTTTAGGAAGAAGACACCAATGTACGTGTGAAGTTTATGGTATGATCTCCCTGCGTGTTAGGGCTGAAATCCCTAAATTCTTACCAGGTGAGAAAAAGCATCATTACCTTTAGTAAGGTTACTACCAGGTGTCCAAGGAAGGTTAGAAGCAGGTTATTTCAAATAGCCCCCAATGATCACATCTAATTTCATTTTGATTCACTCCATCACATTAAAAAAAATATTATAATCCTAGGAAATTGGTATAGGTAGTCCTGGACTTACAACCGTTCATTTAGGGACCGTTCAAAGTTACACCACCATTGCAAAAAGTGACTTAGGGCTGTTTTTCACATTTACGACTGTTGCAGCCTCCCCTGGGTCATGTGATGGCATCTGACTCGTACTTATGACAGTTGCAGTGTCCCAGGGGTTCATTTGATCCCTGTCATGCCCTTGTTGGAGTCTGATTCTGAGTTGGAGATTGAGCAGCTGACAGGGGGTGGGAATGTGGCTCCTGTGGCTGTGGAGGAAACGGGGGATGGGCACAGTCTGGCTGGGCATTCAGAAGAAGACCCAGGCCCGTCCCCTCTTCAT
>SOZL01001643.1:13748-51248 GCA_009733165.1 Naja naja | reverse complement strand
AAAATATGGAATAGAATAGAATAGAATAGAACAGAACAGAATAGAACAGAATAAGGAAAGAATAGAATAGAAAATAAAAAGAATAGAAAAGAATAGAAAAGAATAGAATAGAAAAGAAAATATGGAATAAAATAGAATAGAATAGAATAAGGAAAGAATAGAATAGAATAGAAAATAAAAGAATAGAAAAGAATAGAATAGAATAGAAATGATAAGAAAATATGGAATAAAATAGAATAGAATAGAATAAGGAAAGAATAGAATAGAATAGAATAAGGAAAGAATAGAATAAGGAAAGAATAGAATAGAAAATAAAAAGAACAGAAAATAAAATAAAATATGGAATAGAATAGAATAAGAAAGAATATAATAGAAAATAAAAAGAATACAATAGAAAAAATAGAATAGAATAGATAAAGGAAGGGAGAATGGAATGGAATAGAAGCTGGAAGGGACCTTAGAGGTCTTCTAGTCCAGCCCTCTGCTCAAGCAGTAGAAACTATACTTTGTAGCAGCCCCTCAAATATTGGAACACCACTCTCATGTCATCCCTAAGTGACATTTAGGTAAAAGTGGAGAAACAAACATAAAGAAACAGTCACAGTCAAGATGAATAAATTAATGGAATTTAAAATTTCCCCACTAGCACCAAATCCCATGGGGATTATTTGGCTAAGGGAGCTGTGCAGATCACTCTAGAAAGATCTCAGAAAGCCCCATGAGAAGAAAGAAGACCAGTGATCCACTTGGATCTCCCTTCATTTCAATGCAGGTTCTTCTTCTAGCTGCCTTTTATAGGACCCCTTTTTGGCCTCTACAAGCAAGGACCAGAAGGAGAACAACCCTGATCAGCTCCAAGACGCTTTCCAGAATGTTAGAAGCTGTGATCTGGCCTTTCTTGAAGAGCACCAGGTTGGAGAAGAATCTCACGTGGTCCAGAAGGTTAGTGTTGTGCACTGCTGGTGGCCTGCAGAACTGGCAGCAGAGTCGGACAGTGGGGAGGAACATGGGCCAGTCTGGGAGTCTGGGGAGGGCTCGGATGAGGGATCTGCGTCTGACACAGAGATGGGGCCAGGGCCATCTGGGAGGTATGTGCCACCTCCAGAGCCTCCAGAATCTGACATCAGTGAGGCAGAGGAGCAGGAGGAGCCTTTTGCCAGTGCGCGCATGTGCAGAGCTGCTAGAAGGCAAGAGCAGTTAAGGCAAAAGGGGTGACTCAGAAGTAAGGCTTGGAGGTGATTGGCCCCTCCCATGAGACATAAAGGAGGAGCAAAGGGACAGGAGCCTTTGCAGGAAGCAACTTTGTTCATTCTGGTTGGTTTAAACTCTGAAGCTCCGTGTGGACTTTGTGCTCTGTTTGGCCTTGTAGTACAGCTAATGGGCAATTTAGTCCTTGGCAGCATTTCAAGGGAGATAAAAGTGGGTGCTTATCAGCCTTATCCAGAAGGACTGTGGCAGAACTTCTGGTGGACTATTCACAAACTTTTTGGGACTCATTACGGGCTGTGGATGCATATAATTCACAGCTGTTGAAATAAAACCAAAGGTTTTTGGGAACAGCGTGTGATGGTTACTGTCTCAGGAAGCCTTGGTCAGAACAGCAAGACTCATCTTCTGGATAGCCCATCTCTGCTTTGCTGGATGAAGGTTGACCTCCACCCCCAGCCTTGTTCCCAGCTTCTTTCTCCAAAAGAAGACCCTGTGATGACCCAAAGGGGCGTGGCACAAAGGCAACACAATCAGATAAGCAATAAGAGTCCATTTATTAGCTCCAACTTTGCCCCCAATGTCCAGGTTACATTTTAGCTGGAGAAAAACTCTCCCAGGAACAGCCTTTGGCTGCAGAGACTCCAGTCCAAAACATGGTCAACACAAACTGTAACTTAAAGTCCAAACAAGCCAAACTGAAGTAATTAGTTTGGCAGGGCAGGAGCAGGAATTTCAGGCTTGAAGGCACAGCAAAACTCACATGGTTGGGAAGGCACCAGGAACACAGATAAGCCATGACAACACAGGATAAAGTCACGTTTGCTCCCAAAAGCTGCCTCATGCAGCCTGCCTTTCTTATCAACTGTCTTCCCAGCTGTGGCTAATGAAGGGAATCAGGGCCCTTTCCTGCCCCATAAGCCACGCAACCCACGTTGCTCCCTTCTCCGTTCCTTCCTGCGTGCCCTAGGATGAAGAGGGGGTGGGCCTGGGTCTTCCCCTGAATTCCCTCTTCCTTGTTCTACCTCTCCCCTGCTCTGCCCAGCCGGACTTTGCCCTTCCCCAGTTTCCTCCACAGCCACCAGAGCCACCCTCCTGCTCCCTGTCAGCTGTCCGGCTTCCTCCTCGGATTCAGACTCTGACGGGTACAAGAGATCCCTTAAAGAAGCTAGCAAGCAACACCACCCCCTCTGAGGAAAGAACTCCATTCCCCAATGTTGGCACACTTTTGGTCCTCCTCCTAAGCCTGTAGTGGCGAACCTATGGCACGCAGAGCCATTACTGCTGGCACGCAAGCACTCGCCCAGAAAAGGTATACTGAGCATGCGCGCGTGCGCCGCATGCCCAACAGCTGATTGTTGGGTATCTGGCGTGCATGTGTGAAGGCGCGGCGGTGCACAGGAGACACTCATGCATGTGCAGAAGCATGTGGCGTGCATGGGGGGGTGCGCGCGCATGCGCAGAAGGCATGGAGGGTCCCGGGTGCATTGTCTTCCGCGAGCACGAGCAGGTAAGTGCACGCAATTATCGGCAGGGGAGCCCGAAAAGGTTAGCCACCACTGTCCTGAGCCCAGAGCAGAAACATCCGATCAAAATATTACATTTTTCCCAAATAAAACACCCCTGGGCTGTTTGGATCACAGTGCCAAAAAGAGTAACTGCAATCTACAGAATATATGTATGTGTGTATATATATTTATTTATTCTTGGCACCAGGAGCAGAGAGTAAGTCAAGCCAAGGACAGTCCTGCCAAAAATAAACCACCCCCTTTTCTCTCTGTCAAATGAAAAAAGAGGGGAGGACCCCCAAAAATGATATGAACAGAGAAGCTGAGATGTCATATTTACACCTGCCCGCATCCACTGGGGTGAAACGGGAATGTTGGTGCTTACCTACAAAGCTCTCCATGGCTTGGGGCGGGGGTACCTGCGGGAACGTCTCCAATCGCCCGGTGCGCACCCACAGACGGGGCCTCCTTGGGGTACCGTCGGCTAGACAATGTCGGCTGGCGGTCCCTAGGGGGAGGGCCTTCTCTGTGGGGGTGCCCACTTTGTGGAACCTGCTTCCCCTGGAGCTGCGACTGGCCCCTGACTTCCGCTCCTTTCACCGCGGCCTAAAGACTTGGTTATTCGAACAGGCCGGCCTGGACTAAGGGGGGGGGTGTTTTAATATTTTTAAATGTTCAGAATGGGTTTTAATGATTATTTGGATGAATTTGATTTAATTCCATTTTATCTTTTGTATTTGTATGGTTGTTTTTTATGTGAGCCTCCCTGAGTCCTTCGGGAGAGAGGGTGGCATATAAGACCAAATAATAAAATAATAAATAATAAATAAATTCTCCGTCACTCAGGAACCGTCCTTGAGGCAAATCATTCGGCAAACAACGTTGGGCTAAAAAGGCTTTTCTTGCCAAGAGGAGAGAAGTTGCCAAAAATCTCATTATTTGACACTTTCACCGAGCTGAAAAACTGCAAGATTTCGCACCAGGGAGTCGATAACCAAAAAGAGACTGCATCTGTAGTGAAGCCATTTCTAGTTCAACCATTAAAAAAAGCCAAAACAAATATCAATAAGAGGCACCTGGCCGTTCTGACTGAGGCTTCCCAAAATCACGAAGCCGATTCCTCGTCCCAACAAAAGCCTTCTTATTTAGGCTAAAGTGAATTCCTCTCATTTACATCCAGAAAAGTCCTGGCAAACAGTCTTTCAAGAGATTTTACAACTACAGACCTTTCTCAGGCTTGGAGAGTAGCCAGGCCAATAGCTTCCAAACGCCACACTCTACCAGAAAATACTTGGCAAGGAGTCACGAACAGATCTTCACCCTAATTAAACGAACTAATTGTCTCCTGCAAACACCACTCCCCTTTTGCTCCTTATTCCCTCTGGCGGGGACCATTCACCATACACCTGTGCCTTTACTCCCAAGTCGACCCTTGTTCCTCAGCTGTTTCCTTCTTCTGGCAGCTCTGTGCATGTGCACACTGGGAACAGGCTCCAGCTGTTCTTCTTCCCCACTGATCTCTGATTCTAAAGGCAGCTGATAACTGTCGGACAGCCTTGGCAGAGCCCTCGTCAAAGCCTTCCCCAGACTCCAGGACTGGCCCAGGTTCCTCCCCAACCTCCTCACAGGTCAACGCAGATGGGAAAGTTCCACAGGAAAAGGAATCTATACTTGGAACCAGAAGGGAGGGAAGGTATTTTGGGATTTTCTAAGACTCTAAGAATCAGAGTAGAGCTGGAAGGGTTCTTTGAGGCCTTCTAGTCCAGCCCCCTGCTCAAGCAGGAGACCTTATACCATTTCAGACAGGTGACTGTCCAGTCTCTTCTTTAAAAGCGTCCAGTAATGAAGCACCCACGACTTCTGAATACAGAAGTTTAAAATAAACAAGAGATTGCGAAGAAGCGGAAATGTAAAACAAATCAAAGTGATTTAAACAGGCTTTTTAAATTTAAAAACCTGTACAACTAAAGCTCCTCATTTCTAGAGTAGAAAATGTAGGGAAGGGTTTCTCAATTTCGGCCATTTTAAGATATGTGGACTTTGACTCCCAGGATTCAGCAGTGCTGGCTGGGGAATTCTGGGAGTTGGATTCTGGGATCAAACCTTCAAGAGTGCGCAGGAAAGCCGAGGAGGCAATAAAGAAAATAATGGAATGTGCAGAAATGAGTAGACTGACATTTGCTATCAGAGAGGAAGAAGCAAAAGAGTATTATAAAACATAGATAGACTCACAATGAAATTAAACGATAAAGAAGACTCAGAATAGTGCTCAATTTGGAACATTTGGTATCAATGGGTAGACAGTAAAACATGAAAAATGTAGATTAAAAGAGGAAATAAAATTGGCATATTGGTATATAGGTAGGACCAACGAGAAACTGTTGAAATCAAGAAATTGCCAGAAAATGGAGATCTATGTAAATATTCATATTTAATTTATAATATATATGTAGTTATACTTATATTGTATACTGAAAAATGTATAACACATCTTTTCTTACGGCCATAGAATAGAGAGCACAGTACATAGACTATAATTATGTAGATTTATCTCTGATTTTTCTCTTTTTAGATATATATATATATATGTACTTAGTTTTAATATGAATCACTTTTTACCAATAATATTAAGGCAGTGTGAATTAGTATTACCAATACTATGAATAACTGTCAAGTATTAATTGTATGTATTGCATTTATTATACTGTCAAAAAATGATGCTGAAAGATCTATTATAGAATTTTTTTTGTATTTTTTAAAAATATTTTGTAAACTTTTTAATATTTTGAACTTCAATAAAGTATTTTTAAAATTAAAAAACAAAATAAAATAAATTATGGGATTTATTTTATCAATGGCTAGATAAGAAAAAAGAGATAAAATATATTATAATACAAATATAACATAATAGTTAAGATAATACAATGTAATGATATGTTATAATTGACAATTGTGGGATGAATGACACTATGAATTAGGTTTTGTAAAAGTTGACATCTGCTTGAAAAGGATGATGTGAATTTGCAATTGCAGTCTAACAATGATTTGATAATAATATGATATTATGTGGATAGTAGTCTTATACATTATGAACTTTAATATAAAATTAGGAGG
Organism: Naja naja; assembly: GCA_009733165.1. Classification (NCBI taxonomy): domain Eukaryota; kingdom Metazoa; phylum Chordata; class Lepidosauria; order Squamata; family Elapidae; genus Naja; species Naja naja. The sequence goes on along the minus strand of SOZL01001643.1, from coordinate 45,420 downwards.
AAATGACTGTGGATATTGTGCACAAGAGATATGTACCACCAGCCAACATACTGTACAATGGAAAGAAGGTTTTATTTAATGTTTTGTGTTTTGTGTTTGTTTATGTTTGTTGTTAAAAATTAAAAATTAAAAAAAAAGAATGTGCAGGAAAGCCAATTAAAACCACTCACAGGAGGTATTTAATGCCTCGTCCATGGAAAACTGCTCAGGTATCTATCTATACAGGTAGTCCTAGATACAACAATTCATTTAGTGACTGTTTGAACTTACACCACTGAAAAAAGGGACTTATGACCTTTTCCAGACTAACAACCATTGCTGCCTGCCCGTGGTCACGTGATCAAAATTTACACACTTATGACAGATGCAGCATCTCGGGGGGGCCTGTAATCCCCTTTTGCGACCATCTGAGTCCACGGGGGAGTCAGATTCACTCAACCACCTTGGGATTAATTCAACAACTGGGGGGGGGGGTTTCACTTAACAACGGTGGTAAGATAGGTCGTGGAAAAAAGGGGCAACTTAACAATGGTCTCACTTAGCAACAGACATGTTGGGCTCCCTTGTGGTCGTAACTCGAAGGCAATCTGTCATAGTCAAGGACCGCCTAGATCAAACATAAACTAAACCAAATGCTGGTCGTTTACAAAACACACGTCACACAGGGGTCAACCCAAACACACACACACACACACACAGAAGGCATAAAAGTCTGTGGAGATTCCCAGTCAAGTGGCCTCAACGACCCTCCAAAAAGGATGCAAACGACCAGCTGTCTGCAAGGAATGTAAATCCTTCCCTTCTGGGATGAGAAGAGAAACGACTTCAAAAGAAAAAAAACAAACAGAAAGTCCAGTTGCCTCATGAAAACAACTGAAGACATAAATAAAACTCCAAGTGGCCTCAATGACCCTCTAAAAGGATGCAAATAACCAGCTGTGTCTGCAAGCAGTATCAATCCTTCCCTTCCCCACCATCCAGTCAGAACTGAAGAAGCTCCGCCGATGAGAAGCGAAACATCTTCCAAAGAAAAACCAAGAAAGTCCAGTGGCCTCTTAAAAAGCACCTTTGGGAGGCAGAAGGCATCAAGAGCAGAACTGTTTGGGGGTCACCCATGAAATGGTGGGTGTTATTGTCCACATCTTCTCCATTGCCCAACAGATGGAACATAGAATAATAAAGAGTTGGAATCCCCTATAGGAACTCCTGCTGGAGCAGAGGGTTGACTGGATGACCTCCAAGGTTCCTAGTATAAACCTTAGAACTCTATGATTATACTAGGAACTTTGGAGGTCATCCAGTCCAACCCCCCTGCTGGAGCAGGAGATCCTATGCCAGAGGTCCCCAAACTTGGCCACTTTTAAGACTTGTGGGCTTCAACTCCCAGAATTCCTCAGCTGGCTGAGGAATTCTGGGAGTTGAAGTCCACAAGTCTTAAAAGTGGCCAAGTTTGGGGACCCCTGTCCGATACGATTGCAGACAAAGAGTCCTCCAGTCTTTGCTTGAAAGTCTCTACTGATGGAGTTCAACCCTGACTGTCTTCTTATTTAGCCTTGACCCCATGGATGATAGACAATTCCTTTTTTTTTTCTTCTTTTCTCTTCTTCCTCTCCCTCCCTCTCTTCCATCCTTCCTTCCTTCCTCCCTCCCTCCCTCCCTCCCTCCCTCTCTCTCTCTGCGGGTGCAGCCGCACCAAAATAGCCACCACAACTTGGTGAGATCGAAGTCAAAAGAGGTTAACCCACCATCACCCAAACGGCCTCGTGATTGACAAAAGAGCTGCAGCCGTTGGCTTGGGCCCTGTGGGTGACACTTAAGCTATGAGGCCATCTGCCACCTTCCCAGGCGGTGCGAGGAGGGGAGCGCAGAAACCCAACTCCAGCAGTCGGGTTTGCAATGCCAGACATCTGAAGAATGGGGCTCTGCTCACCAGCGTGTTATGTTCAGAATGAGATTCTCCCCCCCTCCTTTCCAGCCCAGCCCACCGTCTCCTTCACGGAGCCCTGCTTGGAAGCCAGAGCTGCTAGCCCCGGTCCTCCTCGTGTTTTACACCTACGTGTAGGCTCAACAAATAATCTGGGACATATCGGCATGGCTGAAGAATGTCAGAGGTAATGATCAAACCCGCAGACGCAAATCTCAGCCGCCCGCCTACAGAGACACGTATTAGGAAATGAATCTCTCAGAAATCAATGGAATTAGCCTCTTAGCAAAGCCGGATGCACAACTCCAGCTGAACCATTTCACCTGGCGAAAGGTTGAAGAGAAAGCTCACTCACTACCCCTCAGACCGTAGACTGGAACAGGGTCGCCACATGCCCGAAACCAGTCCATGCAAGCAAACAAAAGTCCCATCCATGGGATGCAGGTAGCACACAAAAACCATGCCTCCTCCAGTCCACGAAAAAACCTTTCTCCATGGAACCGGTCCCTGGTGCCCAAAAGGTTGAGGGTCTGTGCTTTATACCTTAGGAGCAGCTGAAGGACCCGTTGGCACAATCCTATCCGGCTCTTGGAATTTTGGAATCGTGTTGAGAATATTGGACCCCAAAGCTGAAGATGTTGTGGATCCTTCTGTCTCTAGGAATGTCCCCATCTTCTTAGGCCGGGGGGGGGGTCTCCAAACTTGGTCACTTTAGGACTTGTGGACTTCAACTCCCAGAACCCCCCAGGTAGCTGGGGAATTCTGGGAGTTGAAGTCCATGAGTTCTAAAGTGGCCAAGTTGGAGAGCCCTGCCTTAGACCAGGGGTCTCCAACGTTGGCAACTTTAAGCCTGGAGGACTTCAACTCCAAAGCTGGCTGGGGAATTCTGGGAGTTGAAGTCCTCCAGGCTTAAAGTTGCCAACATTGGTGAGCCCTGTCTTAGACAATAGAGGCCAACCTGCACAGCAAACGACGTGCTGGAGCAGCTCCCAACCAATGAAAAATTCGGCCCATGCATCCTAATATTCTCCTAAAATGCTTGGAGTGCCTCCATTCTCCAAGAACTATTTATGAACCTAATTATTTACTTATCCAACAAAATTATATGGCCGCCCAACTCTCACACAGGTGAGTCTGGACAGCCCTTACCACATGAAAAGCCACAATGTTAAAAAGCCATATTCAATTTTTGTCTATTCATTTCACGGCCAATTCGTTTTTGCAAAAAAGCAAAAGAAAGAAATAAAAAGTAAAATGTGCAATTTTACAGAAGGAAGTTTCTCTTGGCCGTTAGAGCACAGAAGCAGACTTTTAAAATGACAAGAGGGTGGGGTTTTGTTTTTTTCTTTAAATTTTTAACGACTAAAATTCATGCTTAACTTACAGAAGGAAGGCTATAAAGACGGACAGTCCATTTGACTTGACGTCCCTCAACTCCGCAGTCCACCTCTCCAGAAGTAACAGCTTCTCTTCCTCCTAGTTTCTCTTCTCCACCTTTCCTTGTCTTCAACGCTGAAGAAGCCAGTAGCCAAAACAACATGGAGTCCTGAAGAACCTTCAACCTCCCCAGGAAAGACATTGGAGACAAAGAAGAAAACAGATCAAATCATCCCACCCACCTACCCCCCCCTCAAAAATGTGACAATGGAGATCTTCAGAAAGAAAATTAAGTAAGAGGGAAGAGGGGGATTGTGAGAAGAAAATTCCACTCCTGGGTTCCAGGGTTGCTTCGATACAGTTTTGTGGGAGTCCTTGATACTCTCTTAGTTTGGGTTGGGTTGGTTTATTTGGCAGATGTTGCATTACACAAACGAGACCACAACCATCACGAATGCTAGTGATGACAATGTTACTTAGGTTTCCATCGTGCAACATCTACAAGAAAACCCACCAAGCTCAGAGAGCACCGAACATCCCTCATTTCAACCCTGAGCTACCAATATTCTCCTTTATTGATACAATTCTATATTTTTTTAGAGCAAGGACTCAACAGTTTGGGGCCCTAACGTGAAAAGTTCTGTTTAAAAAAAAAACAATGGCAATGGATTGAACTCAATGGATTCTTGGAGAAAGGATTTTCTTGAGACAGTGACCCCCCACCCACCCAGCTGCCCCAGCACACTGTCTTCTGTGGCAAACCACAACCCCAATCTTGCTGAAAAGCCAAGACACACACACACACACACACACACACACACACACACTGGCAACAGCCCACTGAAAGATCTCCAAGCTCACAGAACTGCCATTCCCATCAAAGACCCTGAGGGACCAGACACACCCAAAAACTGCAGAGATGCCAACGCCTGACATTCTCCATCTTCCAGGTCGTGGGTTGTCTCAAAAGTGCTTTTTCCAAAAGCAACTGGACTTTCTTGATTTTTTTTTTGTCTTTGAAAACGTTTCGCTTCTACTTATTATCATATGTGGTGGGAGTGCAAGAAAATGTAAGAATTCTGGCAGTAAATATGCCAATGGCTAGAAGAAACGTTGGGTTTAAAAATAAATTATACACCAGGAACATTTTTATTGGGAATAATGAATGAGAATTTTTAAAAAGCAGATATTTACCTAATCATTCACGTCATTGCAGCTGCAAGATTACTAATTGCCCAAACATGGAAGTTAAAAGGAATACCAAATGATGAAGCAATAATAGGAAAGATTTTTCAATGCGCTGAGCTAGATAGTATGACGTTAGAATTGAAAAAGTGAGACACTTCAGAATTCTATGCGGTATGGGAAGATTTCTATGTATGGAGGGATATGGAAGGAAGACTAAAAAATGTGAACTAGAATTTAAGAAGAGATTCTACTGCAACATAACGTCTAGGATAGAAATCGATACAAAGATCAAATGTAAATATGTATACAGCTGTATATTGTTTATATTGTTTGATGATATTTTGCTAATATAACAATGTAAAGATTGAGATATATGTCAAAAAGGCCACCACGTTCAATGTTTTTAAAGCTTAATTTCAATAAAAACTATTTAAAAAGAAAGCAAGAAACGTTTCGCTTCTTATCCTTCTTTGGAACTAAAGAAGCTTCTTCAGTTCCAAAGAAGGATAAGAAGCGAAATGTTTCCTTTTCTTTAAAATAGTTTTTATTGAAATTAAGCTTTAAAAACATTGAACGTGGTGGTCTTTTTGACATATATATCTCAATCTTTACATTGTCATATAAGCAAAATATCATCAAACAATATAAACATTTATATACATATATACAGCTATATACATATCTACATTTGATCCACTGTGAACTCCAATGTGCAAACTTAACATGGCCCTAAAAGCAAGCTGCTTCCATCCTAAAACAACAAACTTGTTTCCATAATGTCAGCATCTGAATTGAAAGTGGGCAGGGGGGAGAACGGAGCCAAGTGTGAGCTGCTGCATTCGGTTCACGCCCTTTGCACGCTCAAAAAGTGTGCAACACTGCAACTCTTTGTACCTCTTCTATTTCATGGTTTTGTCTTGTACTTGAGGGCGCAAGAAAACACCTTGAATGAAGCATTTCAAAACAACCCTTCAACCCTGCTGGGGCTAAAGGAGATACGTCCATTCCGTTCCCATTTTTGCCTTTATGCACCTGTTATTTTATTTTACTTTACTTTACTTAAGAGAAAACAAGGCAGGGGTACCAACCCAGAAAGCTCAAGAAATAAATAGGTTGCGTTAACGGTTCCCATGCAAAGTTCCCAACCTCCAAACAAGAGGACTGTGAATTCTTAACATAGATCAAAAAGTTAGCAGCCTACACAGACCAGGCACCTGTTATAAGAAATTTCTCTATTTGCTGAAACGATTCACTGCTGGGCATCAAAACTGCCATGTCTATCTATGCGCAAAGCCTCACTCCCTTGTTGTTGTTTTTGTTTCGTTTTGCATTAGCAAAATTTTTAGCGCTACCTCATCCTCCCCCACCCATCTTGGGAATCTTGCAAAGACAAAAGAGATTTAATTGAGAAATTTTTTTTTTAAATGATACAACTGCTACTGTTGTCGCTTTAGAAACTGGCCAGACTGACAGAGGGGGTTAGGGACTTTGGCTGACCTGCAGTGGTTGGGTCACATCCGAACACGCGGTGATGCTCAGGCATCCAAATCACGCCTTCCTTCCTGCGTTCAATTCTTTTGATCGTGTAGGTGGACAGATCGAAATCTCTTTTTTTCTGCACCGTAGCTCTGCCGAGTTCAGTGGACGCGATTCTCACTGGATCTCTCTAGGATTACGCGGGAGAAAGCACCCTGCCGCAGAAGGGACTCTACGCAAAAAGCTCTCCATACTATCTTCAGTATAAAAAAAAATCATTATTAGTAATAATACTTTCAAACCCTTTTGTGTGGGGGGGGGACCTTTCTTTTTGCAGATTTCATTAAATGGATCCCACCTATTTTCCGTCGGAGATAAGAGACACCCGTCTTTTACAAATACACAAAATGCAGGTGGGGATTTTCCATCATCCAGGTGATGGTTGTCCCAAATGTGCTTTTTCTTTTCCCCAAAGAGGTTACTGGACTTTCTGGTTTTTCTTTGAAGACGTTTCGCTTCTCGTCCCAGAAGTTTCTTCAGCTCTGAGTGGATGGTGGGGAAGGGAAGGATTGATATTCCTTGCAGACAGCTGGTCATTTGCGTCCTTTTAGAGGGTTGCTGAGGCCACTTGGAGGTTTATCTGTGTCCTCAGGATCACCCGAGCAGTGCAAATGGGCGTGGAGCCTTCTTGGAACTGTTCCACACCGATTTGCACCACTCAGCTGACCCTGAGGACACAGACAAATCTCCAAGTGGCCTCAAGGTCTCTCTAAAAGGAGGCAAATGACCAGCTCTGCCTGCAAGGAGTATAAATCCTTCCATTCCCCACCATCCAGTCAGAGCTGAAGAAGCTTCTGGAATGAGAAGCGAAATGTCTTCAAAGAAAAACCAGAAAGTTCAGTTGCCTGTTGAACAAAAAGTATCTTTGGGATACAAAATTCAGGTAGGCAGGAACAAATATACAAAATACAGGTATGCAGGTGCAAAAAAATTACAACATATAAACAGTTACTAAAGTGACAAAGAGTATGTGACATGCAAAAAAACATAGCAAGCCATTTTGGTGTCTGTAGAAATAAAATCTATCCAAGAAACCAGTAATTTGCACAGTTTCTTTCTTGCTGCTTTTTTATTTAAAATAAAACCAACTCTGAAAGCAAATTTAAATCACAGCCGCTCTTGCACTACAAGATGCACTACAAACCCATGCTTACTTTCGGAGGCCGGAAACCTAGAACCCCTGAAATCCCCAAGTATTAAGTCACCATCCCAAAATTGTAGATGACTCCCAAAACTGGACCCTGGACCCTTCTGTTATGTGAATTCAGTGCTTATGCGATTAAATATTATATGGTCCTGCACTATTAATATGTTACATTGCCCTGTTGTGCAAACCCCAGAATGTGATTAAGTCACAAACCTTGGGTTGTGGATTCAAGTTCAAAGCGGCTTGTGAGCAGATCCGCACCATTTAAGGGTGCACAATTAATTGGCAGATTCTTCTGGGAATAAATAGCAATAGTACTTAGACTTATATACCGCTTTACAGTGCTTTATAGCCCTCTCTAAGCAGTTTTACAGAGTCAGCATATTGCCCCCAATAAATGTCATTAAACTAAGGAAACGGATGGCCCAGATTTTTTAATGAGAGTGGGTTGCATCAAATGTTGGTTTTGAGCCCTCACAAAAAAAAAAAAAAGTCCCTCAGAACAGGTGGGATCTATTTCTAGCAAAAAGAACCTACGCACACACAAAAAGGTTTGAAAGTATTACTAATAAATGAATTTTTGTTTTACTGGAGAAAGGAACTGTAATAGTATGCAGGGCTTTTTGCCTAGAATCCCTTCTGCAGCAAAGTACATAATCCTAGAGAGATCCAGTGAGCATCGAGTCCATTGAAATTGGTGGACCTACAGAGCAGGAAAGGGATCTCATCAATCTGTCCATCCAGAGGGGATCTACATGATCAAAAGAATTGGACGCAGGAAGGAAGCGGTGACGCCTGAGCATCGTTGTGTGTTCGGATATGGAGACTTACAGCAGGTCAGCCAAAGCCCCTAACCTCCATGTTCAATCTGGCCCGTTTTAAATTGACAACAGCAACAATTGTATTACAATGACAGTTGCAAGAGGAGCTGAGTTCAACCATTAACACAGCTATTAAAAGCCCAAATCTGCCCTGGCTTTGCCAAATCTGCAGGCCGTTATTCAGATTCCCCAAACTAACATTAAACAGATTGCGGCCTCTGTGGATGACCGTTTCTGAACAAACCTAGGTTTTGTCCACTAGCAATCACCGTGACTCCAAAATTCAGGAGAAACTCAGGTTCTGTCTGATGAAAAGGAAGAGGGGAGAAACTTCGTAACAGACAACAGCCAAACCTGATCTCCTTCTTTTTTTTATTTTTAGCACGTAAACGAATGCTGGGCCTGCAAAACCAACTTTACTTCTCCAATTAAATAGATGTGCATTTATAAAATAATAAATGTGACAAATATGAAAATCCCATCACTTAAAATAAACGTTCGGTGTCATTAAGACTGTTCATTTTGAGGGAACCAAAATGACATACAGGCTAACAATACCGAACGCTTATTTTTAGTGATGGGGTTTTAATATTTAGGAAATGTTAATTGCAGGGGGCTACTTAGCCCTTCCTAAACTGGCAAACGACAAACCGAAATGAAGTCTAGCAGCTGGATTGAACCACAAGAATGATCAAAATGCAGCTGGGACATCCCATATGCTCTACGTAGGAAACAAATTCACAAATATTGGGATAGATCCATGGAATTGTTACCAAAGGACAGGACAGGACAAGATTTCCCTACTTAAGGGATTGCAGCTTATAAAGGAAAAAATTAACTAGCCATCAGGGAAAGGGAAGAAGCCAAATAAAAGATGCAGTGCTGTGCTGGATGAAGAAAAAAATGGCTGGGGAATAAATAAAACTCTTGCCTCTTAGACAATTTTAAGACAAGGAGAAGCAGCTGTTTCAACACACACAGCTCCTACGTTGCTGAGACCCAACCACCAGTCAATGGTGGGAGAACGAAAGTAGGTTTCAGACCCAAACTTTCAAATTCTTGCTACAAGAAAACAATACAGTAATGTTTGCGACTTAATGAACATCATATTCCGACCATCATTACTACATACAGAGAGCAGCCAGGACGTTAAACTGAGATGGGGCCGTCGCTAAATCGGGTTTAAGGTTTGCTTTGGAAAATACAGTATCTGGAATAAAAGTATTTATATTTTGGATTTTTAATAGGCAAAAGGAAACAACGGACACATCTGATCTTCAACCAAACCGGTGCTAAACCGCAGAATGCCAAGATGCTCCCACGCAGTAGGAAAGCACACCATTTTGTAAGTCTGCCTTTAAAATCTCTTTAGAATATCTATTTCATCATCAGTTTTACTTTGGCTCATATTTACCTGACACTGAGCTTTCTGGATAACTGGACATTATTTGTTCCCTCCACATAAAAAATGAATTATCCGCAGGAAGGCCAAGCGTTTCAAATCACAGAGACACTCAAGTAATTTGGACCACAGGTAGTAAAAACTAGAGGAAAATGTCCAAACTCTGGCCCTCACCATGAAACAAGAAGCCAGAAGCAAAGCTGGAAAAAGCCAGGTCTTTCTCTCTCTCTCTAAGCAACCCCCAAACTCTGATGCAGGTTGTGTTTTAGGGAATAATAAAACCCAGCAAGTTGCTGGTTTTTGGTTGTTGTTTTTTTTGGCTTTTTCTGGAATATTGTTGATTTTCACGTTCTATAGTTGTTAGTTGTAGCGACGTTTCGGCAGAATCTCATCTGCCATCATCAGGCTGGTGTATTGGGTTTGTGGAGACACAAGCCTGATGGTGGCAGATGAGATTCTGCCTAAAGTCGCTACAACTTTAAAAGCACAACTATAATGACGTGGGAAAATACCTGAACAAAGCTGAATACCATACATATAGATACCCGCGAAAACTTAAGAAATATATACTTCCTGACCCTGACGCTCTCAGAAATATACATATATATATATATATATATATATATATATATATATATATAGGTCTTGGTGTATTAGGTCTTGTCCGTGTAAGGTTGAGAATAGGGTTTCGACGATCTCATCCGTCATCTTGGCTGGTGTCTTCAGCTTCGTTCTCCTGGGAGAAGCTGAAGACACCAGCCTGAAGATGACGGATGAGATTTCGTCGAAACGTTGCCAAGGTATTCTCAACCTTACACGGGACAAGACCCGAATACACCAAGACCTACATACCTTTACCCGTGAAAATCTACGAAAACAAATATATATATATATATATATATATATATATATATATATATATATATCTGAGAGCATCAGGGTCAGGAAGTTGGATTTAAATTAGAAGAGAGGTGTTCAGCTAGAAAGTGAAAACATAAAATAAAATAAATTAAAAGAACAGGAAGGAAAAACTTAAATTTAAACTCCCAGAGAAGTCAATCCAAAGCACAATCTCTCCTCTTCGTACCATGCAGATGGGAATCCTGCCGTCCTAATTGAGAGAGTTTCCCTGTCAGCTTTATAGCCTATTTACTTTTCAGGGGTTTTCTTATTGCGCTGAGAAGGAGAGATTGCAAAGCCAAGCACCACAAGAGAGAGCCCTGCCTGCTTCTCCAAAAAGAAAAAAGAAAAAAGCCACAATACCTCTGTGATCCCAGCAGCGTTTCGCAAGGAAGCAAGGCCAGGCGCAGAGTTGCACACTGCGAAAAACACACACACACACACACACCCCAACCCAACCACGGTAGGGAGGAGATGTGCTCAAGGCCATCAGATCTAGAACGCGATCCTGAAACTCTGGGGAAATGGGCTTCTTCCCTCCCCTATCCACCCGCTTGCAGTAAAGTCGCCTCGCTCCCCAGATCACCCGCGACTCGAACCTTTGGATCGCTTCGAAAGGAAGTAAAGGGGGACCGCCGCTTAACTCGCACCGCCGAGATGTCTAGAGAATCCAGAAGCCAAACCTAAAGTTGCACGTTCAGCCAGTCTCCATTCTTTTTCACGCGCGTCCTTCTAAAAATAAAAATAAAAGGATCGTTTCCTGCCCTTCTCGGGATCAGGAAGAAAAGCAAGTTCAAACGAAGCCCGGAGTGGGAAGAGAAGAAAGCGCAAATCTGCACGAGCTGCAAACGAGCTTTAGAAGAAAGCAGCGCAAAGCAACCAGATACATTTGCTTTGCCTTCTGGCGGAAGAGGAAGCCAACTGAGGGAGACAAACCGTGTTGAAACCTGCACAGATTCAGCCGTTTCTTCCACCCCGTTTGCAGCACTTGCAATATATATATATATAAATAAATAAATATAAAACAAAAATAAAATAAAATAAACGAGCCGGCAACAGGTGATTGGCTCCCACTTGCAAAGCGATCTAAGTTTGGACTTCGCCTTGATCATAGGATATTCTCTTCCAAGGAGTCACTAAAACGGCTCCCAAATTGTTTGGATCAAGCCCCCCCCTTTTTTTCTTTTGACCACGAATTCCTCATCCGGCCGCTCCCCCAAAGCAGCTCATCCTAAGCCCCACACTTGGAAATAAAACCTCCAAGATCGTTAGATTATTATTTTTTTCCCTACTAAGAAGAATTTCGAAGCATCCTAAGAGATAAACTTAAGTTCCTGCCAGATTCGCAGCGGGAAAATCCTTTTAAAAATAATTACTTCCGATTAGGTTTTCCTTCTTTCTCACTCTATCCCGCCCTTTAATTAATGTTCGGGGCTTATTTTTCTAAAGGCAGCAAGCAGAGAGCGATTTAATCGGTTGAAAACGTACAGTTTAAAAGATCGACACAACTTTTAGCATCTTGAATATGACACGTATGACAAGTCCCCACATCTGTGAATTTAGCCCACATGGTATTTTTAAGCTCTATAAAACTGATTTAAAGAAGAGGATAAAAATGCATAGCACAGAAGCAGAACTGTAGGGGGGAAAGTCACTTATTACCATTCTAAAATATATACTTATTGGGTAGCACTGTGTTGTGATAAAAGCAGCCAAAAATTGTTAAATAAGAAGCGAGATTATTCTCCCACCAAATTGCTTCGAATGAGATACAAACAGGATGAAGACTGACAGGTTAGAAGGTACATTTTCATATTATTACTTCGTACCAAAAGCAGCTACAATGCATTGCTGGACCCAGAACTGAATACAGATCTTTTACCAACTATTTTTAAAATGTTCTTTCAAGTTTTTAAAAGCTGCAGGATAGCATTGCAAAACCTGCCTGGGTTCATCTAAAACAAATGGTTTTTTTTTAAAATAGAAAACTGAATCAGCGTATACATCTTACCAAAAGGAAAAAAGGATACATAGATAAAGCTAACATTGAAGGTGATCTGAAACAGAATCTATAGAAAACAAAAGAAAAATCAAAAGAAATTAAAGTAGCAAACGCAGGAATATCTATTTTGCCAGATAATTTTTTGAACTAAAGGTCTTTTAATTTCATCTAATCCAGCCTTATAGGAAAGTTTAAATGTTTTCTAAATCTCTGGATTCTTTCCAAAGGCGAGAATTATGCACACACCCACATTTTCTGTCTGAAAAAATCAAAACAAAATTATTTTCCACCCTGCCCCTCCCCCAATGCTCCTCAGGCAACAGCGGAGACATCCAAAGACCTCCAGCAAATTTTGGGGAAAAAACTAGAAAGGGAAGACCAAAAGATTTATGTCTAAAGAGATTTATTTTTATTTTTTTGTTTCGTAGCAAATGAAACCTAGGATGCCTGAACACAAACAGAAACAGTTCATGACAAATAAACAAAAAATATATTTATCTATATATAAATATTAAGTTGGTTTGAGGTTATAACTGCCTGCGTGGCTCAAGAGCAGGATATGGAAAAAAGAAACAAAGATTAAGAACTGAATCAAAGCTTCAGAGGAAAATCGGGTTTATCTAGATGAAACTGTTAAAAACCACAAAAATTGAAAGGTCATTTAAAATGCCTCACCCCTAAAAATGCACCAGAGTTTCCAAAATTTCACAAATTGTGCTGGGCTTTGGAGAAACGTGCCCATTATTCATTTAGCATCCTTATTCCTTTACGGTTTCATTTTTTATTTTATTTTATTTTTAAAATAAACGTTTAAAAACAACATCCCCAATCCAAGTTCAGTAAAGCATTCCCCTGAAAAGCATTAACTGCAAGATTTTTTTGTTTCTGGGTTGTTTCTGCAATAAATAAAGTGTTATAAATCAAGGTGCCGACTTGCATTTCGCTTCCTTGACATTTAATAAATAATTCTGGTGCATAGTATTTTGTAACATTAATATAGCAGCAGCTCATATATTCATCTATTGCCTTTCAAATCATCTTCAAGGAGTGTTTAGTTTTCTTTCCCCCAAATAATTGTTTTAAACAGCATAGATAATTTTAAATCTCTATAAAACAAACAGCATTATTTTATTTAACCCAATTGATTACTGTATATAGTGCATTCGGCTCTTGTCAACATCATCGTTAAATTAATTTCTTATATTATTTGCATGCTATTACATACAAACTTTTTTTATTTAAGACTCGTGTTTGAAGTTCGTTTTTTTTCTTTTCGTTTAAACACCAAGCAAATGAAGGCTGGAGAAAATCGGGGGTGGGGGCGCGGAGGGGGGGTTCCGCAGGGGGAGGGGCAGAGGGAGAAGAGGGGGAGGGTGGGCTTGGGGCAAAGGCGGCCGCTGTACAAGTGGACACTTTTTAATAAGTTAATTGGCTCAGTTCCCCGTCTTAAAAAAAGGACGAACAGACACACAAACCAGGAATTAAGGGGTTTGAGGGTCGGGAGGCAAAAGGGAGAACGATAAAAAGGCAAAGAAAACTCAACCCAGCTTCCGAGGGCGAACGAAACCGAGTCCCCCGCCGGCAAAGAGGGCGCCCCGGGCCACCCCGTCGGAAGAGAAGAAGAGAAGGAAGGAAGGAAGGAAGGAAGGAAGGAAGGAAGGAAGGAAGGAAGGAAGGAAGGAAGGAAGGAAGGAAGGAAGGAAGGAAGGGAGAGAGCGCCAGTGCAGGGCGTCCCTTCGGGGGAGAAGAGAGGCGAGACGGGCTAAATCCCATACATGGCCGGCATGCAGGGGTCCCGGGGGGAGAAGAAAGGATGGGGTGGGGGCTCCGTCCAAGCGTCCTTCGCCCGGCTGTTCCGACGACAAGCGGCTCTTTTCCGTCTGTCCGGGCGACGCAGTCCGCTCTCCATCCAGAGGGCGAGGCGGGCATCTGAAGAGGAGGGTCCCAGACGTCCAGGCGGGCGGACAGACACACAGACCGACGGGGAGGGGGGGGCCGGCTGGGGTGTCAGGCGGATCCCCCCCGCTCCTCCTCCTTTCCAAGCGCTGCGCCCGCCGCTGCCTCCTCCTCCGTCGAGCCGGGCAAGGGAAGGCAAAGCCCCGCTCGTCCGCCCCGTCGGGGGCTCCGGTCTCACAGGAAGAAGTCCGCGGGCTTGGCGGGGCCGGGGGGCGGCGGGGGCGGCGGCGGGGGCTCCCGGACCCCGTTGGGGGCGGCGGGGAAGGCGCGCCCGGCCAGCTTCTCGTACTTCTCCTTGTAGAGGTCGCGCTCCTTGGCCAGGCGCGCCACCTCCAGCTTCAGCTGCTCCACCTGGCCCTGCAGCTGGCACTTCTCGTTCTCCAGGATGTGCCGCTGCTGGACGCGCTTGTAGCGGCAGGACTGGGCGTAGCCGCGGTTCTTCAGCGTGCGCCGCTTCTGCTTCAGCCGGATCACCTCCTCCTTGCTGAAGCCGCGCAGCTGCCGGTTCAGCTCGCGCACCGACATGGAGACCAGCTGCTCGTCGGAGAAGCGCTCCTCCAGCCGCGCGTGCAGGTGGCCCGGGTGGTGGTGGTGGCCGTGGTGGTGGCCGTGGTGGTGGCCGCCCCCGCCGGGGCCCCCCGGCCCGTGGTGGTGGTGGTGGTGGTGGCCCAGGGAAGGGTGCGGGTGAGGGCCGGGGGCGCCCGGAGCCAGCTCCTCGCCCGGGAAGGGCTGCCCTCGGAAGCCGTCGAAGCTGCCGCCGCCGCCGCCTGGGGCTCCTCCTCCTCCTCCTCCTGGCCCGCCGTGGTGCCCGTGGTGGTGGTGATGGGCGGCGGGGTGATGGGGCGCTCCGATCAGCGCCTCCACGGCGTCCTCGGGGGTCAGGTTGAGCGCCTCGGGGTTGAGGTGGTGCTGGTAGCTCGACATCCAGTAGAGATCCTCCAGCTGGGCCGCCGCTTTGCCCTGCGCCAGGTTGCCGCCGCCGCCTGCGTTGTTGCCGCCGCCGCCGCCGGCCGTCGGGGCTCCGAGGCCCGGCGCAGGCTGTCCCCCGGGGCTGGGCGCGCAGAAGCTGGGCGAGGAGGGCACGGAGGAGCAGGGGGTGCTGAGCGGCGTGGAGGAGAGCGATCCCGGCGGCGGGAGGCGGTGGCAGAAGCGCTCCGCCTCGGCCGGCTCCTTCTTCACCTCGAACTTCATCAGGTCGAAGTCGTTGACGTACTCGATGGCCAGCGGGCTGGTGGGCAGCTCGGCCCCGCTCAGGGCCAGCTCCGAGGCCATCTCAGGCCGAGCCAACGGCCGCCAGAGCCGCGCCCGGGGCCCCGACGACGGCGACCCCGCCGCCGCCGCCGCCCGCCCCGTCCGGTCCCTCCGCTGCGGGACCCCCGAGGAAAGGAGGGAGGGAAGGAGGGAGGGAGGGGGCGGCTGGTCCGGCTGGGCTCCCCCCACGGGACGGGGAGCGGCCCGAGGCCCCCGCTGCAGGGGAGGGGGCTTCCTCGACGGGCCCCCCCTCCCCGGCCCGTTCCGCGCGAGGGTCCCGGCGCTGCGCCCTCCGCCGCCGCCGCCGCCACCGGCCCCGCCGCCTCCCCCCTCCGCGCGCAACTGAAGTGCTGAAGGGCGCATTCTGGCTTTTATAGGGCGGGCAGCCGGGCCCCGCCCGCCGAGGCGGGGGCAGGCGCCTCCCCGCCTATAAGGGGGACGGGGCTGGCGGGGCCGGCGGCTGAGCCTATCGCGGACCCGACCTCCGGCTGTCAATCTCGCGCGGGAACAGCTGGAAGCCGGGCCGAGGGGAGGGGCGGGGAGGAGGAGGGGGGAAGAGGGAGGCGCCTCCCAGCGGCCGGGCCCGGCAAGGGCTCGCCACACACGCGCACACACGCTCCGCGCGCACGGGCGGAGGCCACGGAGGATGCCCAAGCGGGCGCCCGCGGCTTGACGGAGGAGGAGGGGGGAGGAGGAGGAAGAAGAAAAGGAAGAAGAGGAGGAGGGGAAGGGGAGGAGGAGGAGGAAGAGGAAGAAAGGAGAAGGAGAAGAAGAAAAGAGAAGGAGGAGGAGAAGAAGGAGAAGAAGAGGAGGAGGAGGGGGAAGGAGGGAGGAGGGAGAAGAAAAAGAAGAGGAGGAAAAAAGAAGAAAAAGAAGAAGAGGAGGAGGGGAAGGGGGAGGAGGGAAAGGGAAAGAGAAAGAAAAGGGGAAGGAAAAAGACAAAGAGGAGGAAGAGGGCTGGACAGGCCCTTTGTCTGAAGTGGAGTAGGGTCTGCTGGTTGAGCAGGGGCTGGACTAGAAGACCTCCAAGGTTCCCTTCCAACTCTATTCTGGATTGATTGATTGCATGCTGGGCTTGTCCTGGGGGAGCGTCCTCTGCAGGAGGTCCGAGGGGAGGGAGCCCAAGTGGGAAGCTCCCTCCGCCCCCCCCCCCGGAGAATGGCTCATTCTTGCAGGTCTGGGCGTTACACAACACAAACACACACACACACACAGAGGTGCACAGTCAGACAGACACACAAAGAGGGGCTGGCAGGATCCTGGGCTAATTTGGCAAGGAGATCATTGCTGATCTGGAACACCCAATGGGAGCCGATTGGCAATCGGATGGGAGACCACCAGGAGATCCAGAGGCTCAGCCAGGCAAAGCATCCACACCTGGAAGAGGTGTGGGATTTCGGTAAGTTCACTAAATCCTTCCCCCCCCCACCCCCCAGTCCAGTTCACCTCTAGGGAGCCAGCAGGCAGCAGCACCTCAGGCGGGTCCGGATGGATGGGAGGCCACTAGGAAAGCCAAGCTGGGACCTCATGATTGAAAAAAATCTCCCAGAAACTGTTCTATTCTGACTCCCCACCCCGAGGAATCCTTCATGGAGAAGCCCATAATGTCTTCGTTTTCTTTGCTTTCCCAGTTGCCCCTAATTTAGGGGTGCGGAGTGGAGATGGGGCCCTCCTCCTCACCCCAAATAGAAAGGTGGCAGACTGTAATCGGTCAATTATCTGGATTTTGCAAAGATGTCCTGTGGTTCGTACCACGGGGGGGGGGCATTATCGATTTGGCATGATAAAGCTAATAAAAGCAATTTGAATGGCTTGGATTCACTGTAGCCAGCGTGTTGTGCCTTTCAAAAAAACCCAACCCAAACAATAACTTGACTTGTTCAACACAGAGAGAGAGAGAGAAAGAGAGAAAGAGAGAAAGAGAGATGGAGAAAGCAAAAGAGAGTAGGGGGTAACCAAGAGAGAAAAACGTGTAGGAAGAGAGAAAGAGAGAGGGAAAGAAAAAGAAAGAAAGAGAAAGTGGCAGATAAAGAAAGAGCAAGGCAAAAAGAGAAAGAGACAAAACGAGAGAAAGCAACAGAGAAGGAAAGAAGGAGAGAGAAAGGAAGAGAGAAAGAAATAAAGTGGAAGCTAGAGAGAAAGCAGGAGAGAGAGAAAGAGAAAAGGAAAGAAGGAAGGAAGGAAGGAAGGAGATGGTGATGAGAGGAAGAAAGGAAAGAGGGAGGGAGGGTAGAAGAAGGAAGGAAGGAAGGAAGGAAGGGTTATTGCCACCCAAGTTGGACACCTCTTACCTGTCTCTTTCACTTTTCATACAGGTGTGGTGGAAGAAGGATGGGAAATCTTCCCCGTTTGACATCTGGAGCCTGAAGTCACTGGCTCAGAAAAAGACCCTGGGGAACAGCCTCTCTCACACCCCCAGCCTCCTTCTCAGAAAACCCTGCGGGGCCTTCAAGAGACCTCAAAGTTTTAGTGGGGTTTTGGAAATGCTCCCCACCTTTGCAGGGCAGCTTCAGATCTCCAGCTTTGTCCATCTTGTCTGTTTGTCTGTCTCTTTTCTTTCTTTCTTTCTTTCTTTCTTTCTTTCTATCTATCTATCTATCTATCTATCTATCTATCTATCTATCATCTATCATCTATCATCTCTCTCTCTCTATCATCTATCTATCTATCTATCACCTGTAAATCTATATCATACATCTGTCTCTTTCTCTCTATTATATATAATTAATAATATATTAATTATATATTAATAAATAAAATCACCTATAAATCTGTACCATACATCTATCTGTCTGTCTGTTTCTGTCTCTTTTTTCCTATCTCTCACTACCTACTATCACCTATAAATCTATATCATCTATCTATCTATCTATCTATCTATCTATCTATCTATCTATCTATCACCTGTAAATCTATCTATAGCTATCTGTCTGTCCGTCCATCCATCCATCCATCCATCCATCCATCCATCCCTTCAGCATGAAACCCCACTGGATGATTTGGGGCCAATCACTGAGCGTCAGTGAGTTCTAGTCCCGCCTTAGGGCTGAAAGCCAGCCAGGGTGACTTTGGGTCAGTCCTTCTCTCTCTCGCCTCCCAACCTACCTCACAGGGTTGTTGTGGAGGGACAGGAGGAGGAGGAGGAGGAGGAGGAGGTGGGAGGCAAATTGGATACGTTCCCCATCTTGAAGTTATTTGCAAAAATAATGAAAGCGGGATAGAAAGAAAGAAATGTAATAAAATAAATTCAATAATAGAGCTGTACATGTAATAACAACATGCAAATCTGATAATGAAAATGCAGTTTTGATCCATATAAAGGTGATGATAAAAACATTTTTAATAATGCTGGCCTCAAAGGGGAGCAGAGCATCGGTGGGCATTTCTAAGAGGGACAGAGCCCCCTTTGGCTGATGGCTGCAACGGCTTCCAGTCTGCTGGCCACCTTAAGGGGTCTGGAGTCTCCCTGGACCTCTTGACCTCGCCTTTCATGCCCAGGAGGTGTCCCCCCCCCCTTCTTTCTTTCCAGCAGCTTCTTACCTGCATTCCCCTGAGCTGCTCATCTCTGCTGGGAGGGCCAGGGGGGCCACATCTGGAGAAGGCCTCACTGCCACCCCCGACCCCTTCCCTGGCTTGCAGCTTTGGCATCACAGGCGCATCTGCCAGCCGAAGCCCCCTCCTCCCACCCGCCTCGGAGGGGCTCTGCTGACTCAGCAGAGGAAGAAAAGGCTCGCTTGCTTCATTTAGTGGCTTCAGATGGAAGCAGGGGGAGGAAGGGCCAGGAGGCTCGGAGGATGTGGGGGGAGGCCGATTGGGAGGGGCAGTGGGCAGGCACGGGGGGGGTGGCTTCCCTCTCAGACATGCACTAAAGACAGGATGGAAACATTAAGAATAATGAAAATAGCTGCAACACAAATGAAGTAACTCTATCTGCATGCGTGCTAGAAGCTCTGGAGTCAGAATAGAATAGAATAGAATAGAATTAGAATTAGAATTAGAATTAGAATTAGAATTAGAATAGAATAGAATAGTGGAATGAAGAATAGAATAGAATAAGAATAAGAATTAGAATTAGAATAGAATAGTGGAATGAAGAATAGAATAGAATAGAATAGAATAGAATAGAATAAAAGGTTAGAATAGAATAGAATAATAGAATGAAGAATAGAATAGAATAGAATAGAATAGAATAAGAATTAGAATTAGAATTAGAATAGAATAGTGGAATGAAGAATAGAATAGAATAGAATAGAATAGAATAAGAATTAGAATTAGAATAGAATAGTGGAATGAAGAATAGAATAGAATAGGATAGGATAGGATAGAATAAGTAGAATTAGAATTAGAATAGAATAGTGGAATGAAGAATAGGATAGGATAGGATAGAATAGAAGAAGAATTAGAATAAGAATAAGAATTAGAATTAGAACTAGAATTAGAATTAAATAGAATTAGAATTAGAATTAGAATAGAATAGAATAGTGGAATGAAGAATAGAATAGGATAGGATAGGATAGGATAGGATAGGATAGAATTAGAATAGAACAGAACAGAAAATAGAATAGAATAGAAAGTAGAAATAGAATAGAAAGTAGAAATAGAATAGAATAGAAATAAGAATATAATAGGAATAGAGAATAGAATAGAATAGAATAGAATAGAATAGAGTTCTTTATTGGCCAAGTGTGGTTGGACACACAAGGAATTTGTCTTGGTGCAAATGCTCTCAGTGTACATAAAAGAAAAGATACATTTTGTCAAGAGTCGAGAATCATCAGGTACAACACTTAGTGATAGTCATAGGGTACAAATAAGCAATCAAATGAGTTGGAAGGGACCTTGGAGGTCTTCTAGTCCACCCCCCTGCTCAAGCAGACCGTTTCAGACCAAATCGTTGTCCAATCTCTTCTTAAAAACCTCCAGTGATGATGGAGCACCCACAACTTCTGGTGGCCGGCTGTTCTACTGGTCAATTGTCCTCCCTGTCAGGAAGTTTCTCCTTAATTCCTGGTTGCTTCTCTCCTTGGTGAGTTTCCATCGGTTGCTTCTTGTCCTGCTTTGGGAAATAAGTTGAACCCCCTCTTCTTTTTGGCAGCCCCTCAACCATTGGAAGACTGCTATCATTTCCCCTCTAGGCCTTCTTTTCTCTAGACTGGCCAAGCCATTCCCAGTCCCTGCAACTGTTCTCCGTATGTTTTAGAATGCAACTGGCTAATCTTGCATGATTTGGGCACTTTCTCAAGAAACGAGAGGGAAGAGGGATTTGCAGCCCAGCACCCAGTGGGCCCCCCAATCCTTGCAGAGGGCCCCCTAAACCCCACCGTTGGAGCTGTGGTTTGCAGGACTGAGGCCGGGTGGAGGGGGTGGGAAGAGAGCAGGGTGGGGCTCTTCTTAAGTCCTCTGTGGACCCTGGTTTGAGTCCCACTCCTGTCTGGTGTTCCTCAGGCAAGGCAGCAACTCAGAACTGAAAGAGGAGGAGGAGGAGAAAGAAGAGGAGGAAGAGGAAAAAGGGGGAAGAGGAAGGGGAGGACAGAAATGGAGATGGAGGAGGAAGAAGGGAGAGGAGGAGAGGAGGAAGAAGAGGAAGAGGAGGAAGAGGAAGAGAAGGAGGAAGAAGAAGGAGGAGAAGGAGGAGGATGCAGCAGGAGGAGAGAAGACAATATTGGTTATTAACATCCAGATAAGGAGAATGAAGCACACGGACGGATGATCTCTGGATGCCCCAGCCAGACTCTTCCCCTCTTTTGACTCTTCCCAAAGTCCTTCTCCAGCCTCCATGGAGCAAGACCGAGCTAAAAGGGCCACGGCTGGCCACGTATTTCTGCCCACCAACGAGCGGGCCCTCAAAATCCAGACGGGCGATTGCCTCCTAACGCCCCAGGAAGGCAGACACGCGTGTGCATACGTATGTGGCCCGAGGCTGGGGATCCTTGGCCTGGAATCCCCCTCTCTGGGTGCCAGAAGATTAGCAGCTGCCTCCGACAGGGACAGGAACACACGTCGGACCCCCACCCCCCCCCCCCCCCCCCCAGATCCATCTCAGCAGTTGCCTCCCTGCGTGGATACGAGACATTAAAGGATTGGGGAGCCCAGGCAAGGCCTCCATCGGATGGATGGATGGACGGACGGACGCTTCTCTGCCAGGTCCTGATTCGACGTTGTTAAGATTCACGGTGGCTCTGGCCACTTCCTTGGTTTAACGTGGTTTTCTGAACAAGCGGCAATGGATCAGAGTCGGGGGTCTTTGGACTAGAACAGTGGTTGCCAACCAGTGGGACCACTGGGGATCCGCGAGAACATTTTGCTGGTCTGCAGAGAAATGTCACCCCCCAAAGCAATTAATCCAGAATGTGTGGGAACACAAGGCTGTGCTGC
Organism: Naja naja; assembly: GCA_009733165.1. Lineage (NCBI taxonomy): Eukaryota > Metazoa > Chordata > Lepidosauria > Squamata > Elapidae > Naja > Naja naja. The sequence goes on along the minus strand of SOZL01001643.1, from coordinate 23,541 downwards.
CCACATGGCCTGTGGGAACTCAAGGCTTGCGTCGCTTGCATGGCAAACAACACAAGGTAGTGAGAGGAGGGGGGAAAGGGCGGAGGGGGGGAACTTGCCCCATGCGCCCCACGCGCCTGGCCTGGCCACCAGGCTGCTTCTTTCTGCTTCCTTCTCCTTCTGCTTTTGGCTGCATGTAAGGAAAGCATCGAAAGTCTTTCTTTCTCTCCCCCAAACTCCGCCAGAAATGAGTCTTTGGGACCCTGCAAGGCCTCCTGCTCCAAGAGGCTGCGCTGGCAAAGACCCATTTCTGGTGGAGTTTGGGGGAAAGAAAGAAAGACTTCTGCTGCACCTGCTGCTTTCCTTGCATGAAGACAAAAGTCTCTCTCTCTCTCTCTCTCTCTCTCAGAACGGAGCTGGAGACGGTATCCTGCGATCCCAAATAAAGAATGATCGATTGGTAGGAAAACGGCCTCCTGCTCCAAGAGGCTGCACCGGCAAAGACCCATGTCTGGTGGAGTTTGGGGGAAAGAAAGAAAGACTTCTGCTGCACCTGCTGCTTTCCTTGCATGAAGACAAAAGTCTCTCTCTCTCTCTCTCTGGAGACGGTATCCTGCGATCCCAAATAAAGAATGAACGATTGGTAGGAAAACAGGGCAGGGAGTTTTCCTGCAGACTTTTTTGGGGATTTTCCCAGGGGGTCTCTGGTCCACGAGATTTAAAAGATGAGTTTGGTGGTCCCTGAGGTCCAAAAGGTTGGCGACCCCTGGACTAGATGACCTCCAAGACCCCTCCAAACCTCTGTTATTCTGTTCATTAATCCATCAGTGGGAGTTGTGGGTGTTCCATCACTGGAGGCTTTTAAGAAGAGACTGGAGAGCCCTTGGTTGGAAATGGTATTAGGGTCTCCTGCCTTGAGAAGGGGGTTGGACTAGATGACCTCCAAGGTCCCTTCCAACTCTGTTATTCTATTCTAGTCCTTAACTGATTAACAGAGTTGGAAGGGACCTTGGGAGTCATCTAGTCCAACCCCCTGCCCAAACAGGAGACCCTAGACCAGAGGTGGGGAACTATGGCCCCTTTAAGATCTTCGGACTTCAACTCCCAGAATTCCTGAACCAGCATGGCTGGCTTAGGAATTCTGGAAGTTGAAGTCTACAGATCGTAAAGGGGCTATAGTTGCCCACCGCTGCCCTAGACCATTCCTGACAGATGGCAGAGCAGTCTCTTCTTGGAAGCCTCCAGGGATGAAGCTCCCACAACTTGTGAAGGCAACTTTTGAGTTCCACTGGTTGATTGTTCTCACTGTGAGAAAATTCCTCCTTATTTCCAGGTTGAATCTTTCCTTGTTCAGTTTCCATCCATTGTTCCTTGTCTGGCCTTCAGGTGCTTTGGAAAATAGCTTGACCCCTTCCTCCTCTCTGGGGCAGCCCCTCAAATATTGGAAGGCTGCTCTCCTGTCTCCCCTGGTCCTTCTCTTCCCTAGACTAGCCAGGCCCAGTTCCTGCAACCGTTCATCGTATGTTTCAGCCTCCAGTCCCCTCGTCATCCTGGTTGCTCTTCTCTGCACTTTTTCTAGAATCTCAACATCTTTTTTTATAGTGTGGGGACCAAAACTGGAGTCAGTACTCTAGGTGTAGCCTTACTAAGGCTTTATAGAGTAGTATTAGTACTCTATAGGTGCAGCTTCTACACTCCACCCAGGTCAGTGAAGATACTGGGAAGGAATGATAAACATTGGCCAACATTTAATGGATTTAATTGGAAGCCACTGGTTTTATTGCACTGGGGATTTTGTAGATGCTGGTCAGCTCCTGGTTGTGTGGATTCTTGATTGCGTTGGGAATGCAATTGCAAATGGGGATTTCCACCGAGCAGTCAATGAGTAAAAGAGGATCCCATCAGATTTAGAGCTGATCTCCTGACTTAGAGGTGAAGCAGGGCCCCAGTGGATCCCACCGTCTTTTTAGCAAAGCTTAGAAAGACTGCAAGCAGATAAATTCTGGGCTCTGCTCCCTTCTAGCCTGGGTGATGTTACCCAGTTGGTTAATGAAACGTCTGCAGGAAAACCACCAAGCTCAGAGAGCACCAAGGAGAAAGAAAGGAAGGGAGGAAAGGAAGGAAGGAAGGAAGGAAGGAAGGAAGGAAGGAAGGAAGGAAGGAAGGAAGGAAGGAAGGAAGGAAGGAAGGAGAACTGTGGGGTCCTTGGGCTCTCTGAGCTTGTTGGTTTCCTTGCAGATGTTTCATGACCCAATAGGGAACACCATCAGTGCTTGTAAGGAGTGATGTGTGCTGACCCCATGGGAGGGAGGGAGGGAAGGAGGGAGGGAAGGAAGGAAGGAAGGAAGGAAGGAAGGAAGGAAGGAAGGAAGGAAGGAAGGAGAACTGTGGGGTCCTTGGTGCTCTCTGAGCTTGTTGTTTCCTTGCAGATGTTTTATGACCCAACTAAGGAACATCATCAGTGCTAGTAAGGTGTGCTGACTCCACAAGAGACGGAAGGAAGGAAGGAAGGAAGGAAGGAAGGAAGGAAGGAAGGAAGGAAGGAAGGAAGGAAGGAAGGAAGGAAGGAAGGCAGGCAGGCAGGCAAGAACCACTGATGTTACCTAGTTGGGTAATGAAAGTTTTGCAATAAAACCACCAAGCTCAGACAGCACCCAGGAAGGGAGGGAGGGAGGAAGAGAAGAAGGAAAGGATCACTGATGATGTTACCTAGTTGGGTCATGAAAAGTCTGCAAGAAAACCACCATCTCAGAGAGCACCAAGGACCTCATGATTTCTGGTCCGGTCTTACTTCCCACCTGATCCTCTCTGTGTAAAAAAAACCCTTGTGTTTCTTCCTGAAAGGTGAATTACATGGAATATTCTCTTCCTCATTCTGCAGTCAGCAGGGAGAGATCCTCCTCCCCACAATTCCCTTCATGCTTCCCAAGGCCCATCAATGTCTTCAGAACCTGGAGCCCCAACTTTTGGGCAGCCGGAGGTATTGCGCCTTCTCCTTTCCCTCCACAATATGCTCTGAACGGCTTTGTAGATGTTTTTACATGTTTGTTTTCATCTAAAAGAAATATTCAAAGACGTATCTCAAAAGCGAAGAGTGCAAAGTAAGATCCTCCTCCTTCTTCACGGAAATCTACTCTAGGTCGGACGGAGGGGATTTCTTCCCTCCCCCACCAAGAGCCCCCTCAGAGGGGTCATGAAAACGGTGTTTAAAGAAAGAGGAACTTACACCCAGGAGTAGCCCCAAAGAGACGGGCACTAATGAATTACGGAAAAGGCGGGGTAGGGGTTGCTTTCTCAATTAGCTGAGTGTCTCTTTTTATTGGGGGGGGGCTCCTGAGGTGGCGGGAGACTTCGCCAAAATTGATAGCTGCAATTTTCCTTGGCTGAGGTGATTTGTTCACCTCGGTTACGATGCCGTCGAGACCCAAAGCCCGAATAATCCTCAGGCGCAGGAGGAATACTGACTCGCAATATTCACGATGCAACAACCTGCTGCTGCTATGGGAAGGAGTAGAATTATCCAGGAATTAAGGCTGGACTGGCTAGGAATTTACAGCTCAGTTTGGTCCTGACCGGCGACGCAGGCCTTCTCCGGCCTGGTGTCCCCTGGAAAACGCCGGCTATGGTTGGCTCCTTTCGGGCCTGGAGGAAGTCTGGAGATGGACAGCTATGGAAGATGGACACCATGGAAGGTGGGAGGACAGCCAATGAGGCCAGAGAGGGTCAGCATCCCACGTCCTACATCCCATGCTCTGTCAACCCATAAAACATTCCTATGCCTTGCCAAGAGTATATTCATGAACTGGAATAGAGTTTAGTAACAAGGTCAGCCGAGGAGAGCTGAATTGAGGGCTGAAACTTAAAATTGACAACTGGTACTGTAAAATTTACTTCATGTGTTTACAAAGAAGTTAAATGAAGTCTCAGCCATCTGTGTTTACTTTTCTGGCACTGAATTTACGCTGCAATACTCTGAACATGCCTGTTTTAGTAGCTGCCATTAAAAGGGGGAGAGGAAGGAAATCTGGAAGAGCAGAGCAGCAGTGTGAAATCAAAAGTACATTCCAACTCTTCTCTTTAAAAGATTGTAGCTAAACTACCGGAGCTTTTGCCCGCAAATATATTTAATTGGAGAACGTGAATGATGAGCTCAGCCTGTGAATGTGCTCAGTTGGAGAATCTGACACACACCCGGGGGTGGGGAACAGGGTCACAGGGGACTGGAAATGACGTAGGCCAGAGTTGGCTTCTGTGATACGTAGAAGTTACATATTAGGAGTTACACCTGTGAGAATGAAGAACTACAGGGAAGCCATGTTTACCCGATATTTGAACTATGCAATGATTATTGGGCAGTTATATAATTATACTTGATAAACATGAACTGTTTTATAACTTGTTCTAAAGTAAAATGTCAGGTTTTTGGCTGGAACATGGGGGTTGTATTTCTTGGCATTAGGATATATGTGAGAGATACTGGGTCATTTTGACCTAGCAAGAACTGGTTAATGATCTATTGTATTACAGATGGTTATAACAGGACCACAACAGGAAGAAGAAGCCATGAGAACAAGGGTAGTTTCCAAGGACAAGGAAACAGGTGGTACGCTACAATAATATGGGTGTGGCGCAGGGAGATACGTAGCTTGGATAGATTGTGAACCCAGGAAAGGGGCAGAGACAGTATATTTGAACCTGTATATAAACCCCAGCCTTCCTGGGAACCAGGTCTTCTGCCACGAGCAGAATTCCCTTTTGCAAAAGCTTAATAATCATGCCAGTATGTCGCTCCTAATAAAATCTTTGAAGTTTTTTGAAGTTTGGCTCGAGAATCAATTGCTGGAATCCTGACACCTTGTTATATATTCATATAAATTTATATAACTCATATTTATATGAGTGGGAGCTTCACCACTGGAGGCTTTCAAGAAGAGACTGGATTGCCATCTATCAGAAATGGTGTAGGGTCTCCTGCTTGGGTGGGGGGTTGGACTGGATGACCTACAAGGCCCTCCCAACTCAGTTATTCTGTTATTTCTATTGGAGATGGGCAGATGTAGTTGCAGAACTGGTAAATTTCTGTGAATGTTCTAGAAATAGGAATGTCCAACTTTGAGACCTGTGGACGTCCATGACCCTGAGGACACAGACAAACCTCCAAGTGGCCTCAATGAACCTCTAAAAGGATGCAAAACGCCAGCTGTCTGCAAGGAGGATAAATCCTTCCATTTCCCACCATCCAGTCAGAGCTGAAGAAGATTCTGAGATGAGAAGCAAAATGTCTTCAAAGAAAAAAAACCAGAAAGTCCAGTTGCCTCTTGGAAAAAGCCCCTTTGGAACAACCGTGACCTGGAGGACTGAGAATCTCTACAGACATTTAGCCATAAAATTTGAGATGAAGACCCCTCGAATAGTCTGGGAGTAGGAATGGATTTCCAGAGAAAAATTGCAGACTATAGGAACCAGGAGCACTGCTCAGGTGACTCTTAAGACACAGACAAACCTCCAGGCAGCCTCAATGACTCTCTAAAAGGATGCAAATGACCAGCTGTCTCCAATCAGTATAAATCCAGGGGTGAGATTCTACCTGGTCGGACCGGTTTATAGAACCGGTTGTTATGATTCTGCGCAGTTCGGAGAACTGGCAAATCGTTGGATTTCTTGCTTTCTAGCTAATCTAAAAGCAGAGCTGAACCTTCCTTAGGATTGAAGCTTCTATTTTTCAGTGCAGATTCAGGTAGCAGATTGCAGAAAGATAGATCTCTGAGTACATCTGTGATTCTGTGAGCAACTGAAACTGCCTGCCTGCTTTGCCTGATTTTAGGTAAAAGTTGCATATATATATATATATATATATATATATATATATATATATATATGTATGTCTTGGTGTATTCGGGTCTTGTCCCGTGTAAGATTGAGAATACCTTGGCAACGTTTCGACGAAATCTCATCCGTCATCTTCAGGCTGGTGTCTTCGGCTTCGTTCTCCTGGGAGAAGTGTGTGATAGTGGCTGTTTTTCCCTTTTAAACTCCAGGGTTGGCTGTGTTGTTTAAAAGGGAAAAACAGCCACTATCACACACTTCTCCCAGAAGAACGAAGCTGAAGACACCAGCCTGAAGATGACGGATGAGATTTCTAAACGCTGCCAAGGTATTCTCAATCTTACACGGACAAGACCCACACCAAGACCTACACACACACACACACACACACACACACGTATGTACATACATGGTGTGTTGTGAGTTAATTTTGTGAGTTTGCTTGCTAGCAAATTTTATTGGTTTGCTTGCAAGCAAATTTTATGTGACAGACTGAGCTAGCCGATGGCAGATAGATAGATCTCTGAATGAATCTGTGATTCTGCGAGCAACTCAATCTGCCTGCCCGCTTTGCCTGATTTGGGTAAAAGTTGCTCTTTTCTAATAAAAAATTCAATATTTACATATATATTTATAATATTTACATACAAGCCACGCCCACTCGGTCACATGACTGCCATGCCACACCCACAAATTAGGCCACGCCCACAGAAACAGTTAAGAAATTTGAACCCCACCCTGTATAAACCCTTCCCGCCATCCAGTCAGAGCTGAAGAAGCGCCTGGATGAGAAGCTTAAACGTCTTCAAAGAAAAACCAAGAAAGTCCAGCTGCCTCTTGAAAAAAAAGCACCTCTGGGACTCTCTTTGCATGCGGTAAATGCTGCCCACAGGAGCACAGGACCAATGCCGGGTGCAAAGGATGCCAACACCTCCTGCCTATTCCAGGGATGTCGAATGGAGAAGGAATGGACAGGATGGGCAAGACAGAGAGCTTTGGTGGCTCAGGCTGTTAAATGCCTGCTCTTAAGATCCAGCTGTCTGCAATTAGTGCAGGCTCGAATCCCACCAGGCTCAAGGTTGACTCAGCCTTCCATCCTCTCGGGTAGGTAAACTGAGGACCCAAGATTGTTGGGGCAATAGCTGACTTGTAAAAATGCCGCTTAGTAATAAGCAGGCATATACAATGGAATGAAGGCTATTGCTGAGCATTGGGTTGTGCTCAAAATTGTAAGTCCTGAGTCTTCGGAGAAGGCGGCATATAAATGTAATTAAAAAAAGACAGCATTGTTGGCAGCCCAACGGACCAATTGAGTTGCACCCAACCAGATACTTCTTCAGCGACTGACCAAGATGAGAGCAACGGAATAAGTGGAGTCTTGTGGATCTCTGCTTCCTTCAAGTCGAGCATCTTGTCAGAGAAAATTGTGGGCTCTGGAAAAAGAGTGCAGAGCAGAGCCACAAAACGGCTAAAACAGGTGGAGAACGGTTGCAGGGATTGGGTATGTCACGCCCATCCAAGAGAAGGACTACAGGGGACATGATAGCAGTCTTCCAGTATTTGAGGGGCTGCCCCAAAGAAGAAGGAGGGTCAAGCTATTCTCCAAAGCACCAGAAGGCAGGACAAGAAGCAACGATGGAAACTCATCAAGCAGAGAAGCAACCTGGAATTGAGGAGGAATTTCCTAACCGTGAGGACAATTAACCAGTGGAACAGCTGGCCACCAGAAGTTGTTCCATCACTGGAGGCTTTTAAGAAGTGAGTGGACAGCCATTTGCCTGAAATGGTGTAAGAGTTCCTGCCTGAGCAGTGGGTTGGACTAGATGACCTCCAAGGTCCCTTCCAACTCTATTATTCTGTTAATTAATCCATGGAATGGCTTCCCTTCAGAAGTTGTGGGAGCTTCATCCCTGGAGGCTTTCAAGCAGAGACTGGACTGCCATCGGTCAGAAATGGGGTTGGGTCTCCTGCTTGGGCAGGGGGTTGGACTAGATGACATACAAGGTCCCCTCCAACTCTGTTATTCTGTTATTCTAATCAATGGAAGGACTCGCCTCCAGAAGTTGTGGGTGCTCCATCACTGAAGGTTTTTAAGAAGAGACTGGACAGCCACATGTCAGAAATGGTGTAGGATCCCCTGCTTGGGCAGGGGCTGGACTAGAAGACCTCCAAGGTCCCTTCCAATTCAGTTTATTTTGTTATTCTGTTAATTAATCGGTGGAATGGCGTCCCTCCAGAAGTTGTGGAAGCTTGTTCATCACTAGAGGCTTTTAAGAAGTGAGTGGACAGCCACTTGCCTGGAATGGTGTAAAGCAGTGGTCATCAACCGGTGGGCCAGGGACCACCGGTGGTCCGTGAGAAAATTTTGGTGGTCTGCAGAAAAATGTCCCCCCAAAGCAATCAATCCAGGCTGCGTGGGAACACAAGGCTGCACTGCCTACATGGCCCGTGGGAACACAAGGCTTGCGTCGCTTGCATTGCGAGCAACAGGAGGGAGGGAGGGGAGGGGGGAAAGAGCAGAGAGGAGGGGAACGTGCCCCACTCACCCCACGCGCCTGGCCTGGCCACCGGGCTGCTTCTCTCTGCTTCTTCCTTCTTCTGCTTTTGGCTGCATGCAAGGAAAGCAGCCAAAGCCTTTCTTTCTCTCCCCCAAACTCTGCCAGAAATGAGTCTTTGGGACCCTGCAAGGCCTCCTGCTCCAAGAGGCTGCGCCAGTGTGACAAATCCCACAAAGACTCATATCTGATGGAGTTTGGGGGGAGAGAAGGAAAGACTTCTGCTGCTTCTGCTGTTTTCCTTGCATGAAGCCAAAAGTCTCTCCTCTCTCTCTCTCTCTCTCTCTTCCCCCGAGAACAGAGCTGGAGACGGTATCCTGCCATCCCAAATAAAGAACGATTGATCGGTAGGAAAACGGGGTGGGGAGTTTTCCTGCTGACTTTTTGGGGATTTCCAGGGGTCTCTGGTCCGAGGGATTTAAAAGGATGAGTTTGGTGGTCCCTGAGGTCCAAGAGGTTGGTGACCCCTGGTGTAAAGGTTCCCACCTGAGCAGGGTTGGACTAGATGACCTCCAAGGTCCCTTCCAGCTCTGTTATTCTGTTAATTGATCAGTGGAACGGCTTCCCTCCAGAAGTTGTGGGTGCTTCTTCATCACTGGAAGCTTTTAAGAAGAGACTGGACAGCCATTTGTCGGAAACGTTATAGAGCAGTGATGGCAAAGTGCCCAAACCAGAATGCGCGTGCATCGCCTGCCAGAAAACTGAAGACCAGCTGGCCGGTGCCCACATGCCTGGTTTTGGGTGTTTTCAGGCCATTTTAACCCGCCAGCCCCAAACGGCTGGAAAACAGTCCCAAAATAACATTTTCGCTCAGCGTCCATAAAGACCTGCTGGCCAGTGCCGAAACTCAGAAGAGCGGCTGGCGATGGCTTGTGTGCCCACTGAGAGGTCTCTGCATGCCACCTCTGGCACAGGTGCCATAGGTTCATCGTCACGGTTGTAGGGTTTCTCCATCACTGCAATGGTGTAAGGGTTTCCTGCTTGGGCAGAGGGCTGGACTAGAAGACCTCGAGGTTCCTTCCAGCTCTGTTATCCTGCCTCCAGGAGAACACTGCACACACCGATGCCTCGGAGGCCATGCAGACAACTGCCATGCAATCCAGAAGGGATCCTCAGATCTCCCCAGAAGGTGGATCTCGCCAGTCTCCATCCAGGCTGAGGCTCCCAAGTCATGAAATGACCTTACATTTTGTCCAGGATGAGTCTGGATCAGCATCGGTCAGGGATTTAGCTGCTGTGCTTCCTTTTGGCTCTTCCCTTGTAGCCCTTTGCTAGGATCCCAACCAGGGGGTGGGATTCTACTGGTTCGGACTGATTCTATAGAATCGGTTGTCATGATTCTGTGCAGTTCGGAGAACCGGCCAATTTTGCCCCTGGCTGGCCCTGCCCCTCTCTGCCCTGTCAGTCCTTATCGCGCATGTGCAACATCGCAG